>JACRUU010000002.1:27525070-27535070 GCA_030449085.1 Kryptopterus vitreolus
TACCATTTCACCCAACACCACCAGGGTCCGGGTTCGATTCCCGTCTCGGTCATGTGTGTGTGGAGTTTGCATGTTCTCCCCGTGCCTCAGGGGGTTTTTCTCCGTGTTCTCTGGTTTCCCCCCAGTCCAAAAACATGCACCTTGGAAAATTGTCCCTAGTATGAATGTATGTGTGAATGTGAGTGTGTTCTGCAATGAGTTGGCATTCCATCCAGGGTGTATCCTGCCTTAATGCCCATAGACGCCTGAGATAGGCACAGACTCCCCGTGACCCGAGGGAAGATCGGATAAAGCGGTAGAAGATGAATGAATGAACGTACCAATACTAATTTCCCAAAGTATCGATATACAGATACTATATCCATTTTTATATTTTATTTATATTTAATATCTATATATTTTTTTACGGTGTTTGCTAAATGCTGCAAATGAATGCTCCCGCCCCATGCTTCACATTGTGGATGTTGTTTTTTCCGGGTAGCACCGAGTGAATTCCAAGCCAAGACCATCCATTATGTGCGGTGTGTGTGTGTGGCACAATTCATTATCAATGTTTAGTGAAGGAGCAGAGTGGCTTAGCACGTTTGCCTCACACCTCCAGGGTTGGGGGTTCGATTCCCACCATGTGTGTGTATGTAGTTTGCATGTCCTCCCTGTGGGTTTTTTTTTTTTCCTCAGGTTTCCCCCGGTCGAAAAACATGCACGGTAGCTAGATTGGCACCTTGGAAAATTGTCCCTAGTGTGCGAATGTGAGTGTGCTGGGTTGGCATTCCGTACAGGGTGTATGTCTAAAGACGCCCGCGATAGGCGCAGGTTCTCCCGTAACCCGAGAAGTCTGATAAAGCGGTAGAAGATGAATGAATGAGTGCTGAGTCTCCACAGCCCTCAGCAAACTATTTTCCTAAGGAATAAGCGTGGCGTTTTCTCTTCGGCATACTGGACACAACTTGTATACTTACACAGGCTGCTAATAGATTATAAAGCATGGATTTTGCCTCATCTACCTGCGGCTCGGTGGCATTTGGAAGTAATGAGTGTCGTCCTGTGCCACACAGGGGCTACCGTAGTGGAAGCGAGCCATAGAGCAAGTCATCGATCAGAGCCGGTACATGGCAGCTTCACCTCTGACATTTATAGTGGGAGATTGTGATTAATCATCAGCTTAACAAGGCTGGAGACTCTCAGCATCCCTAATGTAGCGGCCTAGAACACACGAACGCCACACACAAACAAGCCGACCACAAGGGAGAGAAAATGAGGGGGTTGTGTGAGAAATATTTCCATTTTTTTTTCCCCCTCTCGAAGCAGATTTTTATTTATTTTATTTTTATACCAGATACATAAAAGCAGTGTGGACGATTACTGATGAGTTTTGGGACACTGCAAAACTTTTAATTGTTGCGAACAAGCCTCGCTGCCTACTCATTCGTTCACTGAGTATTCCCTACTCGCCCATTCACCGCATGCCTTAAATGTCAGTATTCATGCTTGTTATTCGGTCCGGGTGCACGCCTACCAGCCTGGGGGCTCCGCGAAAAAGATTCGAGCGAATCCTTCATTTTCTTTCCCGGGTTAACATGAGCATATTCTCCTCATTGCAGATGATGGTGCATTTCACGGCTGGCTGAAGTCTAAACAGCGAGAGAAATGCAAATATTTGGATGAAAGGAATGTTGTGCTCTCGCCTCATTTAACGCTTGCGTCCTGCTTTGGCGGCTCCGAGGGAAACGAGGTGGCGGCAAAATCGTCCCCGAGATGCCATGCATTTCAGGCTAACGCTCCCTCTAATGAATCTCCTGTGGCTCTCCCAGCCAGGCCCAATGATTCGAGCCAAAACACTTCAGACACTGACTGTTTCCCGATAAAATCCACTTTCGCTCGTTCAATGACCCAGAAACATGATAGCATTTTTAGCCGCAGTACGAGCGCCCAGAGGCGGCCTTTACTACGGTGGGCTCCCGACCCTCGCGAGAAGACGTCTGAGGAAGCGATGCCCTGGCGATGTAAAGGATTTGCTCCGACCAACCGTCGCGCGAAAAAACCTGCTGAACCTCTGCAGCTCTGTAAATGGCCAGATGCCCAAAGACTGGAATGGTGCCACGAGAGCCTGGCCAGACTGGCACATCTGGGCATGCAGTCATCCAAAAACGCACTGCCCGCTTGCAGACGCAGGCCAGCGTTCCAGAGGCCAGTAGTGGGTCATAAACGAGTGCAGGTGCATAACCGACATGTGGAGAAAAGCGTCTGCTGGACGTCGGCCTGCCCCAGTGAAGACGCCACAAGGCCTGTTACACTACAAGGTCCATGTAACCAAGGCCTGAATGCAGTGCAAGCAGAAGGAGAAGAATCCGGCGTGGGACCGCGGGAAATAAACAACGATCTAAAGGTTAACACAAACAACGTGAGCTGGTTGTCGGTAAGCAGTGTATATACTATACGTTCTCCTGTTATTCTTCTTCTTTATTTGTTTCCTTCTTTACTTTTCTCATGTGCCAGCACCAGTAACAGTAATAACAGTCATAGTAACACCCCATTTATTTCTATTGTCTGCACTATTTCCATTATGTTTACATGTTGGATGGTGGTAAAAAAAAACTTCACTGCATGTTGTACTATGCATGTATGTGACAAATGCAAACTAGAATTAGCATTAATTTGAATATTCCCTAACTATTGCACCGGAACAAGATAGCTGATATTGTAGATATTGACAGCGGGGGGAAAAAAAGTGCAAATATAAAGTAGAATGACTATTATTCGGTTTAGAATAGACATTATTGGTCACATATACATTACAGCACAGTGAAATTCTTTCTTCGCATATCCCAGCTTGTAGTTGGGGTCAGAGCGCAGGGTCAGCCATGATACAGCGCCCCTGGAGCACAGAGGGGTTAAGGGTGTTGCTCAAGAACCCAAGGGCGGCAGCTTAACCACACCGGGGCTCGAACCCGGATCTTCCAATCAGCAGCTCAGCGCCTTAGACCACTGGTCTATAGTATCTATAGTCTCCTGTTTTGTTACCTCCGAGGTTGCTTTTATGGACGTGGGCCATTTTAAAATGAAATTATAGTCCATCATTGTAAAGGAAGTCAACCTCAAGTGTGAGTAGATATGTAAAGTCTATTAATGGTTGAGGTTTTATGCATTGCAGAACTTCAGCAGGGCATCTGTTTTGTGAATAATAGAATAATAGTAGAACATTTTGCCCGACAAGACTCGGGCAAAATAAATTAGTTTAGGATGCTTCAAATCACACACGGGTTGCTAGATGAGGGCATTTGCAAAGTGACGTTCGTTCATCCATTCATCTTTTACCGCTTTATCTGACATCTCTTTCTGGGAACCTGTGCCTATCTCAGGTGTCTTGGGGCATCAAGGCAGGATACACCCTGTATGGAATGCCAATTCACACTCGGATTCACACACTAGGGACAATTTTTCCCAAGTTTTTTCTAAGGGAAACCCAGAGAAAAAACCCCTGAGGCACTGGGGAGACCATACAAACCACACACACACATGGTGGAGGCGGGAATCGAACCCCCAACCCTGGAGGTGTGAGGCGAACGTGCTAACCACTAAGCCCCCGTGCCTCAGTGACATTCATGTCAATGTAAATATACACAACTCGAATAAGAACTGGATAAGGGCATGTAACGGATATTACGCCAGCCGGCGCATATTTGCTATAGTACTGCTGTAGCCGCATTTTACACGTCCAAACATGCGTGTATTTATTTATTTATTTATTTTGACAGTCCTCAGTCCTCCTGCCCGGTTATAGTAAGATTCAACAGCTCCAAATGGAGAAAAGAGGCATGCGATTATTGTGACAGAGTAGGCGGAGATGTCATTGTTCTGATAAAAACAACACACGAGAAAAAAAAAAAAAGAAAAAAAACGAGTGCATGTGGAGAACGATGAAGGGGCCAAAGATGAACGAGACCGGATAAATGCAAAGCCGCTGACGCACTTCTCTGTGTTTTGTATCTCCTCAGGACCTGCTGTGTCCGTCAGAATGCCATGGGAACGGCACGTCCGCAGCCATTTCCCACGATATCACCTTATTACACATTCTTCAAGTGCTGGAGAACAAACCAGTGCATTTCCCGCAGGTCAGAGGAGGGAGGCGGATGGAAACGAACCCCAGTCTGAATGCCTGAATCTTTCCTTTGAGGAGAGCGCGATCCGTTCCGAATCTCTGGCAAACAGCAGCCGAAACAAGGTCAGAATATATTTTATTCAAAGACATTTTCTCTACAGTGTAAAAGGTCATGAATTGACGAGACGCAATATTTGTAATGAAGCCGTGAGCTGGAACTAATAAGAATTCCTGCGACATTCGTACGAAAGCCAACAGCGACAGCAGTGTGGGGAAATGTCAAAGGTGCACGTCGATATATAAAGATGTGGTTTAAAAAAAGAACAAAAAAAGATTCAGGAGGTCGCACTTTTACAACCGACAGAGACTGTACAAAAATCTTAAAAGAAATAGAAAAAAAAAATAGAAATGTTATAAACAAATCAGTATTTCTAATGAGAAATCAATTCCAGCCTATGGATTCAGCAAGTACCATCAATTCTCTCTTCTCCCCCCCATTCCAAATGAAGCACATGTGGTACAATAGATATGTTTTATGTTATGTTACAGGAGCACATAATATATACTGTACAATCTTGAGAAAATAAAATAAGAAAATCTAACAAAACAATTCTGTATGTGCATTTTCACTCTTCGTGTCCGTATTTATTCATTAATCCTACCATGATACTGTTTACAAGCACTGCACTCACTTTAGTCCACATACACGAACAGATCCTGATTATCATGAGAAGTGCTTCTGCGAGCACTTGTGTTTTAAAGGACCTTCTTTTAGTTTGCAGGTGACATTTGTTGTGGATTAAAGTGCTGGAACTCTGCTACAAAAATAGACCCTATGTGTGGAAACGGCCAAATGGGTGCATGCCAATGGGAAAGCTTTTAAATGTTATTGCTTGTCTATGATCTGGGCACATAAGCAAGCAGGGCAGACGTGGGCAAATGGTGGGGTATATTTAAGGGTAGCACCTCGGACCGGCTGCTGATCCTCCAGAGGGTGCTGCATTGGGGCCAAAACACAGCTCGGACTACAATCTGCTTCTTTTCACCCTGTATTCGAGATTTGATTAGAGATCCAGACAACCTTATCTGAGGTATCTCATAGTACAAGTGGTATTTATGGCATCTCTCCAGTGAAAAACGCCACCGTCATTTTGCCAATTCATGAAATGAGAAACAATAGTAGGTCACATACAAAATAACACCGGTCCCAGAGGAACAGAACCATCTTTCAAAGTAATGAGTACAAGTTATCGTTATTATAAGTGATTTCTCGCTCTTCGGTCGCTTTAACAGGAATTCTACATCTGCTCAAGTCTGGTCAAAAAAAAGGAGTACTGAGCAAAATAATAATCAGACGTCAGAATCTCAGATATTTCAGATATGCTTTCCTAATTATCATGTTTGTAAAGTTGTTGTTGTTGTTGTTTTTGGCACATCCATTTTCCTTTAACCTTTCTCATCAGCGAAGCTACAAAAATGCACTCGTCTCTCTAAAGAGACTCTGCACGAAAAATCCAGGATCAGCATCCAAGCTCATATTTCCCCTCCATTCGGGGCTTCTGAACATTTAATAAGCAGCTTCTGAAATATTTAAAACCAGGCCGTATCAGCTCGACACATCCGGATACAGAGATCACATTTTTCCCAGCATTCCGATATCCGATATGAACCTTGGCCAAACTCCTATGTCGGCCTTTATGCAAAACGTTAACTTGGTAATTATTCCCAGGAATGCCTCTCAAAGAGCAGTGGTGATTGTCTACACAACTGATCCATTCTTCACACAACAGAACGAAGGAAAGGAGGATAACGCACAAAACGCACCCGGGACGCGCTCATACCAGGTTGTATAAGGCTTCATTAGACGTCTGTAAGCCTGCAGAATCAGTGGCTTGTGGTGCCCTGTCTTGAGAGACCTTGAATTTTGCTGATTAAAGTGCACTTCTTGAACAGATGACCTGTGTTTGGGCAACTCTCGAGTGAACGCATGAAACATCCGGTCAGATTTGTATTGACGAACATCGTACCGTACATCATACATATGATACAGTGTGAAAAATAAGAAGATAAATACACACATCGTTAGCATTAAGTCTATATGACATAAGTGTTGGAGTCAGTTCAGTCTTACACACACACACACACACACACACAGTCCTTCCAGCTACACACAGTGAATCCTGGGTTGAGTTCCAGTTGTCATGGGTCACGATCCAAAAAACATGAACCAGAGGGGCATGTGGGTGTGGTCATGAGAGGGGGTACCTTGTGCAAACAGCAGTACATATATGCTGAGGAGGAAGGGGGGGAGGGGGTTTGGTAGAGTGTGATCCATAACACCACCATGGAGGATGTGACTGACGCGGGTAGTGTTGCACCATGACTACGACGACTGCACGGTAAAGAGTGTGGATGTCCAGTGCGTCTGCCACACGGCTGACTCAAGGTCATGTGACCTCGTCGAAGGCGATGTGATTCTGTGAGAGACAGATCAGATGACAGCACTTTAGACTACATTCAGCATACACTGTATTTCCATCTAGAATGAAGGAGCGCTTGCATTTAGAGTGTAAATAAATGGTTACATTTATCCCTCATGCACGTACACCATGGGAAACAAACGTCTTGCAGTGTGCTGGGCGAGTCTTCGGGCAGCTGTTCGGAGCTGATTTGGTGTTTTAAAAAAAACAAAAACGAAAACAACAACAAAAGAAAACCAGGGAGTGCGATTTGTTTTGAGCAGCCATTCTGAGCTTTGTGTCACCTGGAAATGGATGTGTTACTGAGGTGTTAAGGAGAAGCACTCCATAAAGCCGGGGATGCAGCCATGCAGCGAAGCAACCAGTGGCTTTGTGCTACCTTAATAATGTTGTTCAGCTGCCATATAACCCCTGTCTGCGGGCCACATCTGAAACCAAATGAGGCCATATAAGATAAATACAGCGCGTATGCGTCATTGCAGGAGAATAGACAAACAAACACACTCCAAATGTGGAAACATTGCTTTTCTTTCTTTTTTTTTTTCGTGCACTTGATGCATATTGTACAAACCAGGAATCTAAACGCACACGAGGCATTTATTATTCGCGTACACAAGGCTTGTGCAATGCCGACATTGCAAAAAAGAATCTCCATATATGGTAAACGGATTACTGATGCTTGAGAGGACTGCTTGAGGTGGGAGCTCGGTGAGCTAAGGTGTTGGTTTCTGGACCGTAAGATCACAGGTTCAAATCCCACCACCACCACCAAGCTGCCACTAGTGGGCCCTTGAGCAAGGCCCTTAACCCTCAATTGGTCAGTTGTAAGTCGCTTTGGATAAGGGTGTCTGCCAAATGCCGTAAATGTAAATTGCGGATCACCATTCCAAAAGGAATTATCTAGAGATACTGTTGTGGGAAGTTTATTTTGACACTTTTTTAAGTTTATTTTTCGATTGCTGTATTTAGTACTGTAAGAAAAGCTAAAAAAAACTGGGAAGGCTAAATTAGCCACTCATCACTTTCATTTCCTCCATCTGCAAAGACGCGTTTGCCAAAACGTCAAGCTAGCCAATGAGCTTTTTATAGAATTTGTGCCTGATATGAAATACTCATATGATGGACAATACATACATCCTCCTTAAAATCAGGTTACCTGCTATGCTATTTCGCTTTTCTACAACGACCGGTTTTACCCGTACCTGTAGAAAATTGTACACCGTGTCCTCGTGCACATGAAGAAAGGTAATCGCATTTTATTCACGGATGAATGATCAGTCAAATTGTGTAACCGTCAAACTAAATGCTTCTAATTGGGTGAAAACATTGGAAAAAGCTCAATGAATAAAACTCTGATTATAATTTGGCGCCGTGGTTCGCCGACTGTTGCGCACTCCAAATCCAACGCAGAAGTACACACACTTGTCTTTAAAGCGGACGAAATTGCGTCGGCTGCTCGGTGACATTAGCTTTGAGCCAAAATACGCTTGCAAGCTGAAGACTTGCCCCTATATACTACACTGCATTCCTTCTTCCACCCCTCCTTCACGGAGACTGTTCATTTCATCTCTCTTATAGACATCTTAGACTGTTATAAACTGTTATGAACGGCATAGACTGTTAGACAGCATACACTCTTATAGACAGTATAGTATGTTATAGATTGTTATAGAAGGTTATTGGTGGCATAAACTGTTATAGGTGGCATAGACAAAATACAGTGTTATACACTGTTATGGACGGCATAGGCTATTATAGACAGCATTGAGTGTTATAGATGGCATTGACTGTCAGACATCATAGAATGGTAAACAGCATAGACTGTTAGGCAGCATAGACTGTTATAGATGGCTTAGACTATAATAGGCAGCATAGAGTGTTCTAGACGGAACAGTCTGTCACAGACGGCATAGACAGTCATAGACGGCACAAACTGTCATAGATGTTAGATGGCATAGTCTGTTAGACAACATACACTGTTATAGACGGCATAGACTGATATATATACGGTATAGATTGCTATAGACGGCATAAACTGTCATTGACGGCATAGACTCTTGTTCAGTGTTATAGAAGGCACAGACTGTTATAGAGTGTTACAAGCATCATGGACTCTGACAGCATCTTGAGCTAAGGGCTGTTTTCATCAACAGCTGAGCAGAACAAGATATGTCACTGTCCTCTGATGCCCTCTCGATGCTATTTATCTACAGTGTGTTTGCTTTGACAGCAAAGGCAAATATCACTGATAAGCATTGCTCACAACTTGAAGGAAGAGAAAACAAATGTCATTGGTATTTTTACTGGCCAAAGTATTGTTCTCACTCTACACAATCCACCCCCATGCATTGTAACAGATTAAACAGATAAAAAAATATATAACACAGCAGTCTGGGATTAGAACAGCGTTGTTGACTTGTACATGTTCTTCCTGCAACTATTGTTAATTTTGCTAAAAGGTCTATACTTACGGTGTAATTAGCCTGTAACTGGGAGCTCAGTCGTAAGACCGTGGCGTGTGGTTTAATTGATAGTTAAATGCTTGGGCTAAATCGGGACGCAGATCAGCTGTGGAGGACAGATGTGTCTAGGGATTCACATTCAGACTAAGCAGTGTTGAGGAAATTGGATATTTTGAAAAGCATTATATCAACTTCTCCTTGGCCTTGGCAGGGTGAATCATTGTTTCCAATGTAACGTTATTAGAACCGAAGATTTATGGCCAGAATTGTCCATCTAGAACGCAAAAATAAATAAATACAGCTCAAGGACAATCAGCCTCTATTATCTGGCCTTTGACTCAACTGGTGCGGTCAAAAGATAAATTGATTTAGGTTTGTAGCCACACTAACGTAAAAAAAAAAAAAAAAAAAAAAACAGCGATGTTTTAATCCACGTTCAAGGCATAAAACTGACGGCGGCTTGTTTGCTTCAGATTAAAGGAGGACAGGGGAAAAACACTCTATATAGGACACGGAGAATCCGAGAGCGGGGCCAAACACTCTGGATACCAGGCTGAGTATAATCAAGGCATGGGTTTATTCATGATTTTATGGATGCATAAAATGTTGCGAACGTTATCGGGGTGTATTCCAGAGGCTTGGCACTAGCCGCTCACACAGGTGCTCCTACGTTTGTCATTGCCTTGTGCTCTGCAGGTGGTCAAATCGACTTCTTTTGCCGGCGATCCAGTCAAAGAAGCTCAGGAGGCGTGCTTTCAGAGAGCGCGGTGTCAAAGCCTCTTCTTCCGCTCTTAGTTCAGCCATCTGAGAGACGGCCGTACGTATAGAACACACAGACACACATCCAGCCGACGAAGCGGCCATCGAGTGCTTGTTTTGAAACATATTCTCTCTTTAATATTCAGCAAAGACCATTTTTTGGGTAAATGAAGCTGTACCTGGGAGGCGATGTATTTTTC
>JACRUU010000002.1:27540070-27640070 GCA_030449085.1 Kryptopterus vitreolus
AGGTCCAATTCATGTTTGCTGTACATCACACACCAGAAGGGGGGAAAAGATGTGACGTCAGCATTTTGACAACAGGAAATACATCACCTTTCCCCATTATAGCCTTTCCTTCTTGGCTCACAGGAGTATAGCCCAATGTGGTCCTTTTATGTGGTCTCCAGTTTTTGTGCTGTGTTGTGGTTTCGGAGATGCCTTTCCGTTCACCACAGTTATAAAAAACGATTATCTGACCCACCGTTGCCTTCATGACCGCTTGAATCAGCCTGGCAATCTTTCATCAAAAAGGCATTTCTACCCATAGAACTGCAGCTCACCGTACTCGTCTAGTTTTTCACTGCGCTCTGTGTAAACGCCAATCTGCGAAGCTTCTGGGAGATCAGCACTTTCTAAAACACTCATACAAGCCTTTGTTGCACCATGCATCATAGCATGATCAAGGTCAAATCACATTCAGCCCCCCCTCCCCCCATCCCAGTGAAGTTAAAACATCCTGATGCTCTCGTCCTGCATTTGAGTGACTTAAATGTAATATGTACTGAAATACTGCCACTTGATTGGCTGATTGTATAATTCTACATGAATGAGTGAGGTTACAGGGGGTTCCTAATGAAGTGTGTGGTGAGTTACATCAGTATTTATAGATACAGCATTAAGAATCTCGCCATCATCATCACACACACACACTGTATATATATCATCACACAGTTCTCTTTTTCCTATATGTCTTTTAAAATGCTTTAAAATGTGTGGGGGGGGGAGAAAAGTTTTGGTCTCGGTGCCAGTTGTAATACGGATGACAGGTGGTAACGTGCTACACATTGGATATTGGTTTCTCTCAGCTTGTTTCTTGGAAAGCTTTCAGGATCGCTTGTTGTTATGGAGGTGGTGGTTAACAGTTGATTTTTAAACCTTTAAAAACAACAACAGCAAAAAAATAAATAAAAATCCAATTCAGTTCCAAAGATGTGATCTTTGTAGTCTCATAGTGTCCTTTATTATGGCACTAGTTGTATTTTTATGGCACTAGTATAAGTATTTTTAAAATATCTCTCTTTCAATATTTTCTATATCAAGATTTAGAAATGGTGCGCCGTCTATATTATTATTATCTTTTAGCTTACTGGGGGACTGTATACATATGTGGATGTCTGAAATGTAACGAAAGAGGACCTGGATACCTGTTTGTGTGTGTGTGTGTGTGTGTGTGTGTGTGTGTGTGTGTGTGTGTGTGTGTGTGTGTGTGTGTGTGTGTGTGTGTGTGTGTGTGTGTGTGTGTGTGGTTGTATTGAGAAAGAGTGGGCTTTTTTTCCCCTCTGTTGATGATGCTTTTGCTCCCAAATAAGAAATTATTATGACCTACAAAAATGACATAAAGGTCTAAAAGAACTTGCCTATACAACGGTTATGTCTAATTTTGAAGCAGGAAATGCGGGACAACCTTTGAATGATATACGCAAACTTTCCCCCCCCCCCTTTGTAAATAGCATTTATGCAACTTCAACTTTGACCCACAAATATGATACTGCCTGTGACGCAAAGGTCTAATACGTAAATTGTTTACAATATACTTAGCCGGCTGTAGGACATCAGATCATAGTCGATGCTTACTGTAGGCTTGAGTATTGACACTAGTATTTAAACATAATCTTCCCCACTATGTCACATTGACATGAGTTGGCGTCAGCATTACATCACAATGACTTTTTTTTCAATGAAGACTGGCTTTTTAACTGGACTGGAGACAGTAGAAGGCTATTTGCTCTCACAAGCATTTTTGTCTTTTGCTCTAATATAAAAACACTGGTTAAATATATCCTTGTATACGAGTCGTGCGTGTCATAGGCCTAATTTGTGGTGACAACGTGGACAGAACATGCAGGAATGCCCTCCTACACAACAGGATGTACTTGCATTTGATCCAACTATCTGCCTCATTATTCTGACTGATTCAGTCACAAACGCTAAACAGCAGAAACCAATATAAAACCTTTGCCATTGCCATCCTACACCACCACATTTCCTGGGTTTCTTCCACAAGCTACCAGATTTAAAACACTGACACGTCCCTATAAAGCCAAACATATTCCCAAAGCGCTTATCTTTCCCTTCACTGCGCCACACTCTCTCTGATACATAGCACTTCTCCATTGTTTTTATCATCTATCATCATAGGAGGGAAAAAAGAATAAAGCACTCCTCTTTTCTGGTGCCTCAGTGATGGAAGGAGCTTCTCCTAGATGCCTACATCCCTGATGAAAACTAAAGTCTTAAATTAGAACTTGATTTAAAAATGTGTTGTCCGAGTGCTGTTATATATTACATCCTAAAAAGAATTTGATTCTTACCTCATGACCAGCGTCAGGATGTATTTAATAATACATCCAAATAAATGGAGACCTTCATTGTATCTGAGATGTGCACACAAAAAAACCCGCATACGTTTCCATCTTTAACCTTTAAATACTCAAACCTGTTTTTCTCTTCCACATCACCACCCTAGCATATTAGCATTTGTCTGAAGGCAAGCCATGAGCCCCTAGCGCTGAGTCTAGTGTACAAGCCAAGAATGAAAAGCCCTCTCCCTGCGGAGCTGAAAACATTTCCCACACAAACACATACACACCTGGAGCTGCGTGAGAAATGAGATGGGACCCAAAGGAAACATATGCTCATTAACTAACAATTTTGAAGCCTCTGTCTCCTTCGCTTTTCATTCACGAGCACAGGGTGTCTCTAATCATGGCATTTCATTACACAGAGTGTAAATCTGGGTGGGGGGAAAGAATAAGATGGGGATGTAAGGGTGGTCGTGTTTCGCAACCAAAGGAAAAGTGGGAGAGATGGAAACAGGCGAAGCTTTATGAGGCCATAGCGCCTCGAATAAAACTGGTGGAATAAAAAAAAAAAAAAGAAAAATCGAGATTTGTTGAAATGTGAGGTAAAGATATAAGGCCGTCTACATTTCATTTAATATTAGCCACACATCATAGTGACAGAATGCTCAAGGAGAAACGCAAGCATTCCCACTTCTCTCTAATACATACAGTAGGGGGAAAAAAGATCACAGCTGTCATCACAGGCATATTGTGCACCACACATTCTCACAGGCTGATGAACAGAATGCAAATGTATTTCCTGCAACTCTTACAACTGCATTTCAAATGTCGCCTGGGGTGGTGTCATCCCTAACACTTCAAGATACATTAAAACACTGCATGAATACTGTAGTGACACTGTACACTTTAAAAGCCTTTGACCGTAAAAGCACGTAGTCACAGCCGCCTTCTACAGATCTGGGTGTTTCCTGAGGCACACATTTCTGTGTGCGTTTCCACATTTCATACACCAGTCAGGTCCTTCCTAGAAGTATGAAAATCAGCTATTAAGAACATTGTGTTCGGAGACATTATGATCAAAGCTAATTATTTTGACCGTGACGCATGACCAGCCTTCAGATCAGTTCAATAACCATTTGTGGAAGTTAATGAGTAACTCACGGCCAGATAGAGGGCGGCGTATACGCTGAGCGCTGCCTCTTTGGAGGGAAAGGTTTTGCGGGCGCGCAGGATGTCCTCCACATTACCAGTGCACGCCTCTTGGTGGCTGATGTAGCGTAGGGCCTGCTGGCAGCCCAGTGCTGTGTAGTTGGGTTTGCACACGGTCAGGAAGTGAGGGGCTAGATTCCCCGTTACCACCTGACCCGCGTTCACAAAGATGTCGGTAGTGAAGAGGCCAAACATGTATACACCTGCAGGGAAAAGCCAAAAAAAAAAAAAGAAGAGACAAATATCAAGTTTTGACCAGAATATTACACTTTTAAATGTCAACTTAATGAAAAAAAATAAACCACTTATATAATGTTTCTAAAAGCTTTGTAAAATAGATACTGAGATATTTTTCTATAAACAAGCATCACGTGTATATGTTTCTATTCAATCGCGATTGTTGTATATGGTGAATTTATTGCATGCTTTTTAATGCAACAGATCGCAGTAGATCCCGGCACACACAACGTGCGGATTAATCAAAGGTTTTTTTTTTTTAAGTTTCGGATTATTTTTCTTTTTTTTTAATGATTGCTGATGTTGCATTTTAAGTAACTATACGGAGGACGTGGTAATCAGTCAACAACAGCGCCTCCGGAGGAGCAGAAAAACTTGAAAAGCCTCATGACTCAATATGTGATGTGTTCAGGGAGGTGGGAGCTCAGGCATTGGGCTCTGGACCGGAAGATTGCAGGTTAAAATCATCCCATTACCACCGAGCAGCCACTAGTGGGCCCTTGGGTAAGGGCCTTCACTGTCAATTGCTGTCAGTTGTAAGTCGTTCTGGATAAGGGCGTCTCCCAAATGTAACGAATACTGAAGTCTTTGTATTGCTATTGTGTAGTGACAGCAAATTCTATAGTATTCTATCTAGCAAGGTATTTAGAATAGAGGAGGGCATACAAATGGCCATCGCTGTTATGCTAATAATAAATATATTTTATTATATGATTGAAGAAATGCATTCAAATCGTGTGCGAGACTCTTTGAATGTATACTATAAAGGCAGTTATTTCTTTCAGCTCACTTCTGGATGGAACCAGACTTGAAAATGCAAGGACTTTCTTTGTGATTAAGTTATGTACAATACATGCAATGCTGTGCTTTTGAATACTAGAAACATAATCTGAAGATCACCTTTATAAAATCCATTTATACAAGTGCAATATTTGATCAGCGCTGCACTCGTGTATAACAGCTTGGTGAAAGCAGTGATTGCAGCCCTTTGCAGCAAGACACAGACAAAAAATAGCGCATAACTGGCTAGAGGCTCGTTACAGACATCCTGTCTGTCATCAGCTTTTGTCTGTGCATCCTAATAGAGATTTCTTTTTTTTTTCCCTAATACGAAAAGCATTCTGAAAGAAATTCCGCTGTCAGAACATTAACCATGTCAAGCCTTTTACTGCAGGCGCTGGTGGATGCCGTGTTTCTTTCTTCTGTTTCCGAAATGCCACATACTTGTTGCCAGGTTTTCATTTCTCTACGTCACATGTATTCAAAGAGTCAAAAAAATATCATACAGCAAAACCATTATATAACGGCTGTTATAAGTCGGTACAAAAAAGTCTTTCATGAGCTCAAACATAATTCATGTACATGGCATTTTGGGTTTTTTTTTCCATTTGTGTCTAAGTGTAATAATCCAACATTATTATTAGATTTGCACGACATCTGCTTTTTTTCTGCCTACATTGCTTTTGTCATAAGTAATGTCATAACTACACAGGGTGGTCATGTGTTCACGTGGACGTGATAAACAGTCAACAACGGCGGCTGGCAGAGGAGCAGAAGAACTTGCCCTGTGCATTATTCATAACTATTATGTATGGGAGCTTTTCCTTACTGTAACTTTTCTTCTTATAAATGGAAAGCACATTATTTGTCTCCTCCCACTTTTTTTGCGGATCCGAGAAAAAAAAAGATCCATAACGATTAATTCTGAATAATTTTTAATTCCCTTGCACCGCTGCTAAATAAATAAAAATAGAAAAACTCAATTTGAAAGTATAAACATGAACCACCCTGCGTGGCGTTTTCTTTATGTTTTAGTTCGAAGCGCTCTGTGTCTGGTTAAATTCATTCATTCATTTTCTACCGCTTTATCCGATCTTCCCTCGGGTCACGGGGAGCCTGTGCCTATCTCAGGCGTCTATGGGCATTAAGGCAGGATACACCCTGGATGGAATGCCAACCCATCGCAGGGCACACACACACACACATTCATACACTATGACAATTTTCCAAGGTGCCAATCAACCTACCGTGCATGTTTTTGGATCGGGAGGAAACCGGAGAACCCGGAGAAAAACCCCCTGAGGCACATGCAGAGAACATGCAAAAAAAAACCCTGAGGCACATGGAGGGAACATGCAAACTCCACACACACATGACCGAGACGGGAATCGAACCCGGATCCTGGCGGTGTGAGGCGAATGTGCTAACCACTACGCCACCGTGCCCCTATGTCTGGTTAAATGGTTTAGTTAAATGAATCAGTAATTTGCCTCGATTTACTTGAGGTATCGTTACAGCACTTTTACACATACAGGTCATTTTGAACTGACTGTGTCCTGTTGTTGAAGACACGGCCACACAAAACTCCACACGGACAGGTTGAGGCAGGGACACTTAGAGCTGTGAGGAGTTTAGAGGCGCCACCATTATTAAAATGTGCTTTTGCTGACCTGCCAAATGCAGTTACTCTTTATTGGGAAGTTAAAACTTTGTAGTCAGCATCACATTGATCTTGGCTATAATATAGGCAGTGCTGGGCAGTCATGATAACTTTGATGCTGCCTGGAGTTCATTGCAGCACAGGGTGAAGACTGCACCTCAAAGACACAGGTGCTATATTCCACCGGGGTGAGGCGATTAACGTCAACGTGAAATTTCACTGTCGACACGTCGTATTATTTAAGCAGCGTCATTTAACTCATGACTGAATATTTATGAATACGGCTCACGGTGGCTCAGTGGTTAGCACGGTCGCCTCACACCGCCAGGGTCGGGGTTCGAATCCTGTCCCATGGGGTTCCCATGTTCTCCCCGTGCCTCAGGGGTTTTTCTCCGGGTTCTCACGGTAGGTTGATTGGCACCTTGGAAAATTGTCCCTAGTGTATGAAAGTGTGTGTGAATGTGAGTGTGTGTGTGTGCCCTGCGATGGGTTGGCATTCCATACAGGGTGTATCCTGCCTTAATGCCCATAGACGCCTGGGATAGGCACAGGATCCCCGTGACCCGAGGGAAGATCGGATAAAGCGGTAGAAGATGAATGAATGAATGTCTATTACAAGAACACATGCAAATGAAACTGCAATGCACCGCAAGAACTTCTGGGCGCAGTATTGTCCTAAATCAATCAATCAATCAATCAATCAGTGAAGAAGTAGAACACATGATCAACAATGGCAGAGGCTCCGTGTGAGCAGCAGGTAATGAAATTGACTATCTAAAGTTTTTTTTTTTTTTTTTAAAGATATTAAAAATACAAAAGCCAAGTGCACTGCCTGCAAAGTAGAGTTGGCCTACCACCACAGTACATTACATTACATTTGCGGCATTTAGCAGACGCCCTTATCCAGAGCGACTTACAACTGAGCAATTGAGGGTTAAGGGCCTTGCTCAAGGGCCCACTAGTGGCATCTTTGTGGTGGTGCGGTTTGAACCCATGATCTTCCGGTCCAGAGTCCAACACCTTAACCACTGGGCTACACCACCTCCCAGTACAACTGCCATGTACGATCAACTAACTATAAGTATAAGTATAAAGATTATTTTAGTGTGTTGGTGCATGTGTGCAATATAACTTAATATTAATTAGAAGAATATTAATATCAAATTCTAATTACACTAAAGAAAATCTTTATTTAGAAGGATTTGGCAAACATCAGAGGTTTTGCACAGAGAACAGTATTTCAATTGATTTCATGATTTTTTTTGCATATACATGCGTGTGCCTCCAAATAAGAAAACCTGTGATCTTCATTCAACAGATTACAGAATAATTAGATTATAAATAGGGAATAAATAATTTTGCACATGAATAAGAATTGTTACTAAATTGAGGAAAGCCAAAATGCAGGAAAAGAGCAATTCTGCTTGTGTTGCAGATTTTTGGATAAACTGCATCTCTGGGATATTTTTTACTTAGTAATTTAATGAAAAAAATCAATGTATTCTATTGTTTTTACAATAAATTTATTCCACGATCCGGAATTGTTAAGCACCATTCACTTGCATAACTCCCTAAAAACTCATTCAAAAACAATGGAAAGACATTCAACCTCAATGTATTAAATAATACTTACATAATATTTTTTTTTTCCTGTATACAAATATATATATATATATATATATATATATATATATATATATATATATATATATATATATATATATATTAAACCTGAACCTATTCTTTCCTACACTTATTTGGAAACAAATTAATATATATGCATACATATGCAATTTTAGACATAAAATGGTATTATCGTTTTTGTTAGACATGCTGCCAAAAGTCTATATTTGTCAAACACTGGCTCTAATATCTATTATTAAATTTTTTTATGTTTTGTTTTTATGCCCTTGCAATGTCTTGCCTGAAAGTATGTTTTTATTTTACTGATATAGTATACAGGACTTCCCAAGTTTCACTGTTCTTTACTTAGTTTCAGTGTAGGGTTTGTGGAATGTTTGGGGGCGGGGGGGGGGGGGGGGGGTTGAATAATACATCTTTTCACAAACATTCTTTGAAGCATTTGTCAAATGCTCGTTCTTTCCGCCTTTCTTTTTGTCTCTTGAATATAAACTTACAAGGAACCTCTACCTGTCACAGTTGACAAGAGAACGGAGGAGGTATAAACAGTAAAAGCACAAGGAGAGTTGGGGATGTCGTGACCTAGAGCCAGTTTTTCTAAATTTAATTTCTCCTGGAATCCTTCTGTGTGTGTATGTACGTACATATGTGTGTGTGTGAGTGTGTGAGACACTATGCAAATAGTGTAGGGATTTTAGGTACAAACTCAACTAGAAAGCGTTGAAATTACCACAGCTTTACCACCTGAACCAAGATATGGATAAAATGTTAAAAAGAAAATAAACCAACATAATTATGCAATAAATCCACAATATACAACAACCTTAAAAAACAAAGCATTCTGTATGGCATAACAGTGGAAGATTGTGAGAGCGAGCTACTGATAATCTCTCCCTGAAAGGTTAAGTACAGTATAATAAGCAGGAATGTGACTGAGGAATCATGGTGCCTGTTTATTATGGGCACTATTACTGATCTAACATGACACATCTTGTGAGGCTAACATGATTTCCCTTGACACTCTGAATGGAGGCTTAGGCAAATTCGCTTCATCCGATGAATGGCAGAGCTTTTAAAGAATGGATACCACCACAGAAACCACAGCACTGGTTTGGAGGGCCTGTCTGAGATTCACAGTTCGGAAACTATGGGTTGTGTTTGGAATTTGATGCCAAAAAAAAGCCTGATGGGTCACTTTACAGGTTTTGAATCATGGATCGGATCCTTTTTCCGGATCAGAAAAAGGTGGTGGAAATGTTTCACGTGATCACATGACTGGTCTGTTTAGTTATGAAATTAATTAAAAAGCATTATCAGCAGGAGAAAAAAAAATTGTAGAGCAGATAGTGGAGCAACATTTTTGGTCAAACTCGCAATAAATACACATATTTAGTTCATGGAAAATTTCAAGCAGCTTTTCTGGAGACAGGAATACCACATCATTATAGTTTCCCATGACTTACTCTATACACAGAGGAGGAACTTTTAGTATTTGTATTTTGTACACTGTATTTGTATTTTGATGTATTATAGCAATTAAATCCATTAAACGGGTTTAGTTTTCACCAATAGAACAATTATTTTTTATCCGATTACTCAATGGAATAATCGTTAGAATACTCAATAACTAATCGATAGCAACAGCCCTACACCTTACTATTCAACCCTCATCACTCCATAATTAAGTGTTATTTAGAAATGATAACAGTGGCACAAACAGGGCAGAGTCTTGTCTCATGTTACATGAAACTTTCAGATATTGTACCTTATTGGCTCACGCAAGGAGCTGTATTAGGTTTGACAATACCACTGTTTCACATGTAACCACATGTCAGACTTAAATGTATGTTTTGGATGGAAATACACAAAGTAACTAGGGAATCTGGGGCACGGTGGCTTAGTGGTTAGCACGTTTTCCTCACACTGCCAGGGTCCGGGTTCGATTCCCGTCTCGGCCATGTGTGTGGGGGGTTTTTCTCCGGTTTCCCCCCGTCCAAAAACATGTACTTTAGGTTGATTGGCAACTTGGAAAATTGTCCCTAGTGTGTGTATGTGTGTGTGTTTGTGAGTGTGGGTGCCCTGCGATCAGTTGGCATTTCATCCATGGTGTATCCTGCCTTAATGCCCATAGACGCCTGTGATAGACACAGGCTCCCCATGACCTCAGGGAAGATCGAATATAGGGGTAGAAGATGAATGAATGAATGAATGAATGAATGAATGAATGAATGAACGAATGAATGAATGAATGAAAGAAACTAGGGAAACTTACAGACTGACCCATGTTTCTAACCAATGAAATATTGGTCCCTTTATCCCTCAGAATGTCCTTGTGTTAACTAGAAAGGACAATGCATCTAATGCCATTATTTAACATTTTAATTTTACTTAAATAATCTGATGTGACTGATCAAACTGGTAACCATGTATAATCATTAATCAGTGTAATACTAAAATATTACAAATTCATACAGCAGTACACTAGCAACAAAATAAAAACCTATTTTAATGCTTTTCATCTTCCTAGTTATATATAAATGCATTCTTTTAGGGTTTTTATTTTATGCACTGAATAAAAAAATACGACCTTCTTCAGACCGCACTTCCTATCATTTATGTCTAGATCAGACAAGACAAGTGGAGAAAACTAAGCTCTATTGCTCCTAATGACAATTGACAAACCGAGAAAATTGTGATTATGAATCAAACAACAAATCAACTGCCCAACAAAATTGTAACTGCTTATTATAATCTGTGTAGTAGAACTATAGTTTAATGCACAAGGTCGTGGTCACTTGGAAAACTACATAGACGATAATTTGTTGATAATTGGAGTAAAACAACGATTTTATCGACGGTAAAACACCGATTTGAAGTAAATCCTTTCACTGCTTTATTTCGTGTAGACTTCAAGAAAGTTCTGGCAGCATGATAGAGACTTATATACACCACATGCTTAAAGCTACAACTAGACTTTTCGCTTAAACATACTTTGGTCGGGTACGCACCTAAAAAGCGACAAGTCCTGCGCACTAGAGGGTTGAGGTAACAACAGTCCCCAGTCGCGATGGTCTTTTTCCGACTGTCTGGATCTTTTGATGTATATTGCATCAGGAACAGCACAGATTCTGTCACTGTTATCTGAAACAGAGAAGAGCAAGGGGAAAGAGAGATTTAAAACAGGGATAAGATTAACGACACATTCATTGCTAAACGAAGTTGATGTTTCACAGTCTAAAGTCAGTCGGAGCAGCTCTTTTGGCAACAGCGTCATAATTCAACAGGAAGTATGGCTAGCCACCTAAACACGCTCCATCTGCATGCCACCTGCTGAATACAGAGTACCATATTGATGGAGATGAACTCAGCTCATGCAGTCAGTTCATATCGCTGAGGAATCAGGAGAAAACACAAAAATATTGCCGTTCCTGGCAAGGCCTTTTGTGCTCACACAATCAGTTGTCTGCACGGTGGCCTCCAGAGAACAAACAGCTGGGGTGGTACGGTGTTAAATACAGTGGTCCAACGAACAAATGTTGGCAGTGGTGCGAGATGCTATAATTGACTAAAAAGTGTTGCTAGTGGAGACCAAGAAAGAAATACAGCTTTACAAAGACCATGTTGGTGAGATTTCATCTTTCGATCATCGATCGTCTTTTTACAGTCAGCCCATGAGACATCCACTTAGGGATTTTGCTCACGAGATCTCCATTAAGGAAATGATCGTGCTTTGTTGTGGCATTGCCTATAAAAGCAATTTTTGTGCCATAAAATGTTCCTGTTTGTTTTGCCCACATTTATTTTGTATCCTTAGTGAAAGGCCACTGGCCAGTCTAATGGCCATCTAAAACATACTTTTCACATCAGGGCTCCAACTAGATTTTTAGTATTTTTCCTTTTCATTGGCTTTATCCTAACAATAGCAATCTGTGATTTAAAGAGCAAAAGCTCAGCCATTCAACTTCAGTAACAGCTTTATTCTTGGACAGGCTTGTAGATGATTGGAGACCATTTTAGAAAACCGGGGCGAATGGCGAGAGCGGTCCAATGCTTCACAGGGTATAGTGAACAATCACACACGGGGACAATACGCAGTCTTCCCATTACCTTGAATTTTAGGATGAAACCAAATTATCATGAGGAAACCCAAACAAACATAGGGAGAACTTGTGAAGCTAGAGAGGGGTGATAAGTCATATAAATTCAATCTCTGAAATTCGATTTTGGATATAGTAGGGAAAATGTGTCGCTATTTTTACCTGTTTTTAGCAGTTGTTTTTGTGGTTTGAAACTGTCCTGTTTATCCCGCAGTGTCACAAACGCCTACCCATGCAACAATGTGATTCTGTTTGAGGAGCTGGAATAAATTAGTCGTGCTGTTTCCTTTAGTTGCCACAAACTTTAGACAAATTTTACAGTCTGAAGTTGCAAACCGAGCCATTTCTATATGACTGATGAAACCGCGCCCCTCTTGGAAACAAGCTGTTTGGATTCGTCAGAGCGTGCAGTGCTGCCGTGTTGTATTTCGTATTTCCTAAGTTTAATATGGTACAGGAGGTGGAAACCTGTGAAAGCTCGCTATGTCAAGTGTAAAATCGTAAAAAAAAAATCGTATTTACAACATCTGCGTAACTCGAATTAATGATGATTAATCTCCCCACTCTAACCTGAGAGATGATTTAAAGAATGTCACTGCTTGTTAATGTCTCAGTTTTACAAGCCACAGGGCAACAATATTCTCCTGACATACAGGGCCTCGCAGGAACAGCTCTGGTATGGCTGAGTGATTTATGAGATGCAGCTCAAATCAGCACATCTCACCTCCGATGAACTCTAAAAGTCTTCAGGTGCAAGTAAGAAACTGTTCTTCTATTTGGGGAAAAAAATATTCATTTAGTTACTGCATTGAATATTGCACTATGCACAGGGGCATTGCAATAGGTTTGGGTCTCCTATAGTTCAAGCAAAAGATATTTATCACTGCTACATGGCTGAAATATATATATATATATATTTCTTTAAATGGATATAAAATATCAAATTTAAATAATCTCCTCCGCAAAATATTTCTTAATCACTACAGATTTGTTTTACTGATGCGCCAAGTCTCACATCAATCACCCAAATCCTCCACGATGCACACATCCGGCAATTAACCTTCTGGGGTAGAACATTTTTCTCCTTCTTCCTTTTTTTTTTTATAGTACAAATTAGAGCAATGCATCAACTGAATCTGTTAAGTGTCTTCTTTTATTTGTATACACAATACGCTGTGCTTTTGTAATATAAAGATAACAGTCTCTGTCATCATCTTTGTATACATATACTCACACGTGTGTGTACATTCGTATACATATATATATATATATATATATATCTATATATATATATATATATATATATATATATATATATATATATATATTATAGATATATATAGATATATATATATATATATATATATATATATATATATGGGTGTATATATATATATATATATATAGATATATATATATATATATATATATATATATATATCTATATATAGATATATATATATATATATATATATATATATATATATATATACACACACACACACACACACACACACACAGGAAGATGGATATAAAAATATGTACTATTTTGGTAGACTTAATGCACCTCATCTGTTCTTTTCATTTTCATCACTTTGCAGTGAGGAGGGTGAGGAGTTCACCTACAGCAGACAATCCACAGGGATGAGCACACCTCCGGCATAATTCCTCTTTCATCACACAGCTGAACCCGCCAAGCTCTTTTTTCAAACATTAGAACCAACAACCGGAGCTGTGCTCAACACTCACACACGGTAATAATGAGCGCGACATACACTTTCAGCACTGGGTTAACAAGAAATTCTTGTCATCAGGGAGACATCCACAATTAGGTTCTCCTTCATCATCCCCAACACCTGTGTGAAATGACTGAACCAGACTCCCATTTGGCTAATAAATGAGTATGCGCCACCAAATATTGCAATACCGACCTTTGGGTACAATTCTGAAACAATCATTTCGGGCCTTGGTTTTCCATAAAACTCTGAATAACAATCTGGATTGTTCAACACCAAACCTTACAGTGATGAATTGAGGGAAAATATCATAGCTGTTATTGAATTCATGCATTTATATGGATATTTAGTAGAATACATCTGTCATGAGTAAGGCGAGTAAATTACAAGAACCATCATCCTCTGCACATCACATAAAGATAGCAATTGGCAACATGAGTTATATTAAAATATTGAATTTAGCATCAGGTTTGTAAAGGCATACTGTAGTACTGGCCTGGCCAACCCGTCGCTCCCGAGCCTCATGCGGCTCTTTAACTAGTTTCATGCAGCTCTTTAGGAGCTTTCACATAACATGCGTTAATGGGAATGGGATGATGTTCATGTGTACCCATGTGTATGATGTGGCTCTTTGCAGTAACACAGAAAAAAAAGTGGCTCTTAGGCCACCCCTGCTGTAGTAACTATTTTCACCCTGTAGTAATATTTATTCTGTATATTTATTATCATGTTGTAGATGATCAGATTTACTACATTCATTCACAATGGCATTCATACAGTGTCTGTGGAACATGGTTTCTTTCTGCTCTTTATTTAATGTAATATTTGCACTGCCTCCTTTACTTTTGGCTGTAATTTTTGAATGTTGACTGCATTTTAGTGATGCGCATATTTAGTTTTGCCTGTTTCACGCTGGACGCCCTTCCCCTTCCTATTTATCCGGGCATTTACTCATGTACTGTTTACTATATGCTCACCTGCCCGAGCAATGCCAGTTAACATACCACCAGTATTCATCCAAAAAAAGGCACTGGAGAACACACATGTAGAGCAAAGAAGACCTAAAGAGCTGAGGGGAGGCATGTGAACCGTCTGTGTGGCTAAGCTCAGGGGCAAAAAGACACCACTTTCTCAGAGGTTAAAAGTCACAAATGGGGAATCCTGTTTACAATCGAGATTACAGAGTATTGCTATATTTACATGTACCACGTCCTGAGATTAATCAGTCGAGCTTCCCTAGATGCTCTTTTTAGTTTGCTCTGTATGGATAAAGCTTTTAACTGTTTAGGAAGGGAGGAAAATATCCGTTCATCTTTTCAAAAATGAAGCCATCTGCACACAGTGCTGCTTTTGGGCAGGTTTCCTCAAGCAATATTTGCATAAGGTCATAAATAAATTAAACCAATGAATTTATGCAGTTGCAAATGCAAGCGTAGCCTGACACTAGAATAATCAGTGTGAATTAAACTAATAATAACACCAACGTAACATCAAGGTTTCCCCTCATGTCAAACATCCTAGTTAGAGAGCGCCAAGATTTTTCCCTCTAAAGTATTAAAATATCTCTTTTTTTTTTCTCCCCCACACATTTTCCTGTAGTTTAGAGAAAAAGCTGCTCGGCCATTAATATTTATACTGCATAATATTCTTCGCACCCTACAGCCTGTAGAATTGTTTATTTTGAGCTCCACTTTTTGTACGCCTGCATGAGCAGCAACTCATGTGATGTAAAACCGGGAAACAACAAATAAGGCAGAACAGGGCACTGTATAACAAACATAACAACTAACTTCCCATCACAAAGCTAACGCAAGATTGCAAATGCACAGTCTTTCTTATTTGTAGGTCCTTGCAAAGAGTTCCTACTGCATCTATACATATAATGTCCTGAGCAATACTGTTTTAAAAGCTCATGAGAACGGTGCCAACCAATTAGAGGAAAAAACTAACAAACAAAAAAAACAACACCACAGACACACAATAGAAGTAGTCCAGATCCATTCCATCTGCTAGACAATGTGAATTTCTTTAGTGTGCCAGATGCCACATTGGCCTAGTTTCTTGAAAAGTCAAGACAACAAACTCGCCAAATTATTTTGTGCAACTCAAGTTATCCGTCTGCCTTGTTGTGGCAGTTTAAGAAGATTGCCTGCAGGGGTGAGACTATCTCTAGCATTCATAATTCAAAGCCATTTTTTTTACGCTTTCTCAAAAGCACAACTACTTTCGAAGCATAGCTCTAAACATTAGTGGTGCATGTTGATAACAAACAAATAAATAAAGAAATAATCATACGGAATATGTTCAGCAATGATGTTCAATTCATTCATTACGTTGCCCTGAAAATGAATGCTCTGGTTCTGAAGTGTACATACAGTGTACAGTGACGCTGCCATGCCAAGTCAGCAACGGAAAACTGATAAAGATAGCAAAATAACATCAAACATACATGACTGTGTACAGCAGGGATACACACTGTTTCTATAGTAACTTACAAAGACGGATTCTTAAAACATGCGTCATTCACCCTTCGAAGCCTACTTTGAGAATAGATACAATAGAATAATAGAATAGCTTTTATTTGTCACATATACATTACAGCACAATGAAATTCTTTCTTCGCATATCCCAGCTTGTTGTTGGTAGCTGGGGTTAGAGCGCAGGGTGAGCCATGATACGGCGCCCCTGGAGCACAGAGGGGTTAAGGTTGTTGCTCAACGACCCAAGAGCGGCAGCTTGGCCATACCGGGGCTCGAACCCGGATCTTCCAATCAGCAGCCTAGCGCCTTAGGCCACTGAGCTACCCCCCCTCTTGTTTGTTTATGTTATGAGTATATGTTTATTTAGCTTTTTGTTTGAAAGAGGTATTGTAGAATATATTGGAATGTACAATAAATATATAATAGTAAAATATAGAGGCATTGCACTATATAAAGCTCAGTTCCTTTCAGATTATGGTCCACGTTGACATGATTGCATCACACACACTTGTCAAGATTTGGTTCTTCAGAGCTGTATTTCATAAAACAAATCTACTCTTCACACATAATGTAAAGGCCATAGAAGTGTTCAAAGGAAGTATTTCACACAATGAATAAAGTGATGTGCTCTATTACTAATTGACACATGGGGTAGACAAACAAAGTGATGTGGTGTGCTTTACAAGCTGTCTGAGGATGTCAAAACTGAAACTTGGACACAACAAAATTTTTTACATATTTTCTAATTAACTGCATTTTTTTAACATGTCAAGTAGTACAAGTTTGACTGTTATTTGTTTTAGCCTAATGTAACATTCAGCAAATTTTTGATTAGGCTTAGGATTAGGCTCCGCCCACTGTACACAATGCCTTCATGGCATCTATTACATTATATATATGTATATATATATATATATATATATATATATATATATATATATATATATATATATATATATATATTCCTGCTGTATGCTGTAATTACAATCATATATTTCCTTAATACACTTACTGATGTGACAAAAGGATTTTTGAAAACTTTTTCTTGATACTTTCCTGATTAAACAAAGTTTTTAAAAGTCTTGTATTTGGAGAATCACTTCATAGTGAAATAAAAAATAATTCCAAAAGCATTCAAAGACATTGCTTTTCATTGTATAACATCTGTAGATTCTGGGCAAAGATCTATTGTTATATGTATAATGTACTATTATTTTTTCTTGTCACAGTTGCCCCAGGCTTGATCTTCAGAGATAAACACAATAAACATAATTTACTTATATTTATATTTTTTGCCGTATATTTTGTAAATAATTCGTTTCAAGACAATGCCCACTGTCAAAAGAACTTGAATTTGCGAAAAAAAAAAATTTTATTTTATATCCAAACAATGATGAAATATAGAAAACATGCAAAATCTATCAATCATTATAAAAAAAAAAAGAAATCAAACAAATGGTTGGTATGCAGAAGTAAATACTCTCATGAAACACCAAAATGTGTGGGAAAATGTGACCTCAGTGTTTTGACCACAGCATGCCAGAAGTGCTTGTGTCAGAAACTGTTCATCTTCTGGGTCACTTAGTCTCACATATAGAGTTAGAGTTTGCACAGAATTATATTAAAGATATGGATTTCTATTAAAGATACTGAGAAATAATAATAAATAACATGCCGGGACTCCGTGTGTTCTCCATAGAGTAACAACTTGTTGGTAAAAGAGTCAGGCGATGTGTTATAAATTGAATCTCCGATTTTTTTTTGACAGTATTTTAGGCTACAGTGGGGAAAATGTGTTTTTGGGGCTGCCACGGTCATGTTTAGTCATGTTTGTGCCACACACAACGTGATTCTGCTGGAATAAATCGGTCATGCTGTTTCCTTTAGTTGGCACAAATTTTTACAGAAGGCTTTGGCTTGTTCAATGTCTTAAGTTGCAAAAGCATTTCCATACAACGGATATAAACCACGCCCCTCTTGGTAACAAGCTCTTCGGATTCGTCAGAGCACGTCGCCATGTTTTATTTCGTATTTCCGAAAGTATGATGCGGAGGCGGAGCACTACGGAAGCTCACTGTGTCGAACCGAAGTGAAATCGATTTTCATGTTTCAACATCGACCTAAACCTAAACTCGAATTGATCAACAATAACGATTCATTGCCCAGCTCTAGCTGACAGTAAGGCTATGGTAATTATTAGCACTAGGGTAAACAGAAAAGCATCTTAAAATGTTCAGCATGTTGATCCCTGAGGCTGAGCTGAAACAGCAGATGACTACACAGGCTTCTACTCATGTTATCCAAAAACACAAACCTGAGGCTATATGGAGCATTGAAACAGGACAGAAAGTGAAAAAAAAAATGTTTTTTTTTCTGATCTTAAAATGTCCAGGATCAGTGCAGTTGCACCAGATGTAGCCTCAGATTCCTGTACTCCGCTTGGTTCTGCTCGTGTAGCACTTTCGCCTCGGGGTGTGAGAGGATGCTTTGCATTCTGGTTATTTGTATTACTGTAGACATCCTCTCAGCTTCTGGCCTCTGACCTCTCTCAACAATGTGGAATACTGCTCACCAAACTGTTTTTTTTTTTTTCGCTCTCATTCTGTTTACGCACTGTTATGTGGGAAAATCCCAAAAGGCCAGCTATTGTTTCACAATAGTCAAATCAGGCTGTCTGGCACAAACAACTATGTTACAGTCAAAGCCAAGGAGATCAAATATTTATCCTTACGCTTGTGCCACATGACTGGTTGACAGCATACCGGCTATCCCATTTAAGTGGCCGGTATTAAAGTGTATCCTCTACCGAGATGATGAGTGAATACATACTGCCACATCCTGAACAACATTCAGCCCATCATTTAAAGGATATAAGAGTCTGTACTCATGACGAAATTATAACCTTCTGAAAATGACACACCTGCAGGCTGTGCATCACTGAGGCAGTATTTCAAACAAATTGTATAGAAGGAGCAAAGACCGAAAACAAATGCATACACCGAGAGCCACCATTTGCTCATTTACATTTGCTGCAGTGAGGAACTGTCGTGAGGAAACGCTACAAAGAAGGAGATACAATGGCAAAACCATGATAAGGTTCTAAATCTTTATAAACTTCAAATTAATATATGTCCACTAAATGGAACAACATTTGTGTATATATATATATATATATAAAAAAAAAAAACCGGAAGTAAATAAATAAATAATATGTCCATACGTTTACCCATAGAGACATTTTTTTTTTTTTTACAATTTTATGTTTGGCCTACTTTGTTGCCCCGGGGTGTATAAACACTAGAAAGTAGTCAGAGGGAGTAGTGTGTAGTCTAGAATATTTTTGGACGTAGCTTCATTCATATTCCCAGTGAGCAGGGGGAGGGGGCAAGAGAACATTAGCTCCTAAAAGTTGAACTAATTTGCATATGGAGAAGGGGGAAATCAGACTGAAAGGCTGCATTGAACATATACGGTAATAATAGGCGAGAAAGCAAATTTAACCCGAGTCCAAAGCGCATGTGGAGAGTGCATCCCCTAAAACAGTGCCAGGCGAAATAAAATAGCGGTTTACCTTTTTTTTATTATTTATTTTTGCAAGTGTGTGACCGCGCTGGAAAAAGTATAGTGAACTCACCACGAGTGTGGGCACACCGGCCACCACCGCGTAGAGCAGCGCGGGCGGAATGGCGCTCGCCTCCTCCGGTCCCAGGTACGGCTTCGTGTACGCGTTGTCGTAGCAGAAGAAGCCCTGCACGTGCACGTTGAACGTGTCCGTGTACTCGAAGTAGTAGGCCAGCATGACCGTCCCCGCCATGATCACCAGCTGAAAATAGAGCATGGTGGTGAAAGGTTGGCCCGAGAGCATTTACCGGTCCGCAGTGCTGCTGAGGCACAAGAGTGCGTGCGTGTTCATTCCGGCTCCGCTGCTCTACTCTGAGCTCGGCGAGCGCTTTCGCCCGGGTCCGCGCATCAGGCTGGCGCGCGCCTGCGAGCTCCGAGCCATCGCACTTCACGAACGAAGAGTCGAGCACGCGCTCTGTGCCAGCCTCTGCGAAGTTCGCTCGCGGCGAGACGACGATGACGGCGTGACGTGAATGCGACGCCGCGCGTGTGCCTCGTGCACGCGGCAACCTGTAAGCGCGAGATCTCTCTCTCTCTCGCGCGCGCGCGCGCGCGCGCTCTCCTCTCTCTTATCAGTCCTGTATCACACGCCCTGTCTCATCCCTACTGACACATCACTCATGCAGAGGTGTCCAGATGCGCTACACAGTGCTATACTTATAAACCTTGTCTGCTAGAACGTGGGTTCCCAAGCGAGAACCTCCCGATGCTTCAACACACCAGCTCGAAATCAGGAATAGTGCCATCAAAGCAGGATTGTGAACAGAAAAGTGTCCGACACCTGCATTAAATAGTGCTCTATGCGGTTCTACCACTAGAAGAACCACAACACTCAGCCCTACACCATAGTAAATCTGTACTGTTTCAAAGGAGCTTTATCCGACTCTTTTGGGTACACCTTAGTCTTCGTTTAGTGATGTGGCTGAGGTGTGTAATGGGTCTAAGACTGCGTGGTTCGGTCCTTCGTCGTCATTAATAACTTCATCCTGGGGTGTACCTTTTATTGTACTTTGAGTCAACGCTGAATATACTGTAAATTGGGAGTTGCGTTATGGAGAGAAAAAAGTTTTAAAAATCCCTTGAACTCTTGGTGTACTATTCTTTACTCATCGAGCAGATTACTCAGAAATGGTGAAACGGAATTCAGTATTCAGTAACTCAGCCGGGGGCCGTGTATTTCATATCTAGGACTTCATGGGTGTCTTGTCTGAGAGAAATCACCATTTAATGCCATCATTACAGTGCCAAAGCTATAGAAAAGTGATATAAAAAAAAGCACAGTAAAACAGACTGCTGCATCACAGAGAAATACCCCATACAATGTGAATGAATGGCATTACTCAAGTCACAAAGCCTATGAACACAATTCGAGTCTTCCTTTTAATACAGCTGCACCGCATACATCATCTCGACCTAAAGCATCAATATCAAACTCATAAAAATGCGTTTTTGTGCATTTTTTTCCAACAACATGGGTTCATCTAGATTTGAAATTAAGGCAAACTATGTGCGTTTGTGCAAATTCTAAATGTGTCGAGAAAAAGCTTCACTCTTCTGAACTGTTTTGGCCTTTCCTTACAATGTCCAGCTGTTTTTTTTGTGCAATGTCTATCTTGTAAGTGTCCTTTATCTGTATCTATATGCGAGTCTATGACCAAATCCATTTCTTCTCCGACTGTATGTCATTATGTAATGAAAAAACATGTACTGAATCCACAAGAAAATGTTTGAGCTTGAGCACATTGCTAAAGTTTGACCTCTCTGTCCATCCAATCAAAGGACATGAAAATACTAACGCTACTGGACACCAGCTAGGAGATCTTGCATTGACCAAGCTCATTTGGTTAAAGAACTTCAAGTTTATGCTTAAAAAGTCTGCCTGTGCTGACTTTGAGAGGGCATTAGATCATTGACCCTGGTAATTGCAGTAATAATAATACAGAAATATATGCATTCAGAATGACGATAGTGACTACAATCCAGGAGTCAACCAAGAATTTAGATGCTTTTTGTGTTAATAGTGTAACAAACTTTCATAGGTATCAAAGTAAGACAAGCAACCCATTGTAAAACTAAAATACATCCACTTACGTGCATTTAGCTCCAGGAGTGGACAGTGGAGGACATCTAATTATCCCTGGCACTCATTGGTTTTTAAATACTTCAATGGAACAGTGAGATAATGATCTGCAAATTATGCATGCCAAAACCCATAGAGATATTGGCATTTCACAGCTGAACGCCCAACCCGAGGACACCTGTAGTGGAAAGCCATTAGCCAGCGGAGTAATCTAAACTAGCTAGCCAGATGAAGTAGTACAGCACAAAAAAGCTCTGTGTTTTATGTAAGACATAATTTAGATGTTCAATAACAATTGCTTGTTGTTTAAAATATATCTAAAACATTTAAGTGCTAATAGAGCCATTAGTTAATGTTAAGGATATGTAGGATATGATACAATATTCACTTTTTAGTTAGAAATGTATGTCTCTGATATATACAATATATATGATATATATTCATACTTTTTCAGATCTTATATATATATATATATATATATATATATATATATATATATATATATATATATTCAGTGTTTCATATTCCTTTCACCGCTGTTTAGTTCTATGCCTATACATTTGAATAATACTTAAAAAAAAAAAAAAGAATAATATCGACCAGGTTTAGGTCTAATTTGTTATATCAATAGATTGATATTCATTGACAGTTTTTGTGTAGTATATCCAATATTTCAGGATGGCCATATTAAAAGCAATTATAAGGCCATTTCTTTGCGTCATTCAAATAAAAAGAAAAAGTAATATGTCCCATTCCCAGATGTTCAAATATCAGGAAAGGCATAAAGCTTGATGAAGTGATGATTTAGTGTAAACCAAGTGTTGAGATGCACATCTGCTCTGTGTTAAAAAGATAATCATGCTAATTGGGCAGCTGTTATTTATATCAATTGGTCTTGGTGTTGGTATAGCAGAGTAGGAATCAGCAAATGTGAGAGTATTTGTTAAGTCAATGTAAATTAAGAGCAATACTGCTAATTTTATATATATATATAAATATATATAGATATAGATATAGATAGATAGATAGATAGATAGATAGATAGATATATAAACAAGTATACTCATACTCATGTCTAATTAAGAGTAGCCAATCCACCTATTGAAAGAAACTTGAATTTTTTTTACATTTCATATTGTGAAATCTGTGGCTTTGTCCACTTTATCTAATAAAGGTCAGTTTGGACATGTATCATTTTCTAGTTAGACACCTGTTAACTGAGAAATCGGTGTTTTGGTTCATGTTAACCAACTTATCAACTACAGTATGCATAGAATGTTGCGTGAACACTTCTTGTCGGGGAAACAGGTGTTTTGTTATCAAGCCTGTTGTCCGAACCCGTTCGAAAGTAGTTATAAGAACATGATCGTCATTGCTAATCAATACAAATGAAAAGAAAATTCTTCCTATTTAGCTTTTTACAAAATGGTGCTTTTTCAGTTTGGCAGATTCTGTCAGTACCTAGTAAGGAGGATCCAAGGCGGAAGCACAGCAGGGAGAGAAGAGGGCGGAGCCAGGTGAGAGCTCAGGGCCAACTATAAGCCAGAGGAATGGAGAACCAGAGATAGATCCGGTGAGCCGATTCCCAGAGCCGAGAGAGCCGATTCCTTGGAGTCGAGTGAGCCGGTTCAGTGATCCGAAGTCGGACGACACACCCGGAAGTGCAGCCGAATGGCGCCGGTGTTTGAAGCGCGTTGAGCGCGTTGAGCGCGTAGAGCGCGTTGAGCGCGTAGAGCGCGTTGAGCGCGTTGAGCGCGTTGAGCGCGTAGAGCGCGTTGAGCGCGTTGAGCGCGTAGAGCGCGTTGAGCGCGTAGAGCGCGTAGAGCGTGTTGACTGCAGAGCCGGAGCTTGAAGCACGATGAGCGCGTTGAACACAGAGCCGGAGCTTGAAGCACGATGAGCGCGTTGAACGCGGAGCCGGAGCTTGAAGCACGATGAGCGCGTTGAACACGGAGCCGGAGCTTGAAGCACGATGAGCGCGTTGAACACAGGAGCCGGAGCTTGAAGCACGATGAGCGCGTTGAACGCAGAGCCGGAGCTTGAAGCACGATGAGCGCGTTGAACGCAGGAGCCGGAGCTTGAAGCACGATGAGCGCGTTGAACGCAGGAGCCGGAGCTTGAAGCACGATGAGCGCGTTGAACACGGAGCCGGAGCTTGAAGCACGCTGAGCGCGACGAGCAGAGAGAATCAGGAGACAGGCGAGGTCGGGAAGCCGGAGGTCGGAAGAACGAAGGACGGAAACAGGTCGGTAACAAAAGCGATAGCTGGTCGGGAAAACAATACCTGGAGAGTGATCAGGACGAACCTTGAAAACAATCTGGCACTGACAGAGGGTCTTCGGGGTCCTTATATACGCCAGACAGGCGGACGCCATTTCCGGGTAGCCGGGTTGCCGGTGAGAGGTTCCTCCTTGGCGCCGGAAGTGCTCACACAGGCTGACAGTACCCTCCCCTCTAGGGCGGCTCCAGACGACCCAACAGGCTGTTCGGGATGGTCCCTATGAAAATCCCTAATCAGGATCGGGTCCAGGATGAAGCGGGATGGGATCCAGGTGCGTTCTTCAGGGCCATAGCCCTCCCAATCCACCAAGTACTGCAGGCCCCTGCCGCGGCGGCGTGAGCGAAGCAGGCGGCGGACAGTGTAGGCGGGACCCCCCTCGAACTATCTGGGCGGGTGGAGGGGGCCTGGTGGGGGGCGGTGGGGGGCACCAGGGAGCAGGCCCGGGCAGGTCGAACTCTGGAGACATGAAATGTCGGGTGGACCCGGAGTGCCCTGGGGAGCCTAAGCCGGATGGCCACGGGGTTTATAACCTTGGAAATGGGAAACGGGCCAATGAAGCGTGGGGCCAACTTCCGACAGGCGGCCTTCAGGGGGAGATCTCTGGGTGGAGAGCCACACGCGCTGACCAATGCGGTAACGAGGGGCTAGGCGTCGCCTTCGATTGGCTCCCAGGCAAAGCCTCCGGGCATTCTTGAGCAGGGCAGCCCGGGCGATCCCTCCAGCCCTGGCGGCAGCGGCGGAAGAAGTGGGTGGCTGAAGGGACGGAGGACTGGGGTTCCTGGCTAGAGAAAATGGGCGGCAGGTAACCATGAACCACCTGGAAAGGTGAGAGCCCGGTGGAGGCTGTGGGGAGGGTGTTATGGGCATATTCTATCCATATTAGCCTCTCAGACCAGGAGGCTGGTTCTCGACTACAGAGGAGGCGGAGCCCAGTCTCCAGGTCCTGGTTGAGTCTTTCGGTTTGGCCGTTGGTCTGGGGGTGAAAACCCGACGAGAGACTGGTCGAAATGCCCAGTAGGTGGCAAAACTCCCTCCAAAACCGAGCTGAGAATTGGGGTCCGCGATCCGAGACAATATCCCTGGGGAGTCCATGGAGCCGGAAGATGTGGTGGAGGACCAGCTTGGCCGTCTCCTTGGCGGACGGCAGCTTGGGTAGGGCAATGAAGTGACCCATCTTAGAAAATCGATCAACCACAGTCATGATGGTGGTGTTTCCATTAGAGGGAGGCAAGCCAGTAACAAAATCCATGGCAATATGGGACCACGGGCGTCTGGGTATGGGGAGCGGGCGTAGCAGACCTTCCGGTTGCCCATGAGAGGTCTTGTGTTGGGCGCAATCCGGGCAGGCAGCCACATAATCCTGGGTGTCCTTACGGATCGAGGGCCACCAGAAGCGTGTCCGGATCAGAGACAGGGTTCGAGGGAAGCCAGGGTGGCAGAAGAAGGGAGAGTTGTGGCACCACTGGAGGACTTCAGAGCGCAGAGCGGCAGGGACGAAAAGCAGGCCCCTCCCAGCCGGAAAGCCTTTGGGCTCAGGGTTTCCCTCATGGGCCTTCCTGACCCTTTCCTCTAGGTCAAGGCCCAGAGCGCACACGGAGACAGACTTGGGAAGGATGGTTTCGGGGTTTTGGCTGCTCCTCCTCCTCTTCAGGGGCATGAACCCTGGACAGAGCATCGGGCTTGGTGTTACGATTCCCAGGGCGGTAGGACAGGGTGAAACTGAAAACGGCCAAAGAAAAGGCCCCATCTGGCCTGGCGAGGGTTAAGCCGTTTGGCCGACTGGAGGTACTCCAAGTTTCGGTGGTCAGTCCAGACTAGGAAGGGGATTTCTGTGCCCTCCAGCCAGTGACGCCACTCCTCCAGAGCCAATTTGACGGCGAGAAGCTCCCTCTCCCCCACTGGGTAGTTGCGTTCAGGGGGGGTAAGTCGTCGAGAGTAGAAGGCACAAGGGTGCAGCCGATTGTCTTTGGGGCAGACCTGGGACAGGATGGCACCAACCCCAACATTGGAGGCATCGACCTCAACCACAAATTGCCGGGCGGGATCGGGTAAAACTAGGATAGGAGCCTCGGTGAACCTCCGCTTTAGTTCAGAGAAGGCGGCATCAGCTTCAGAGTTCCATAAGAACGAACGGAGGGTTGAGGTAAGCTGGTGGAGGGGGAAGGCCAGTGAGCTATAGCCCTTAATGAACCGCCGATAGAAATTGGCGAATCCAAGGAATCTCTGGAGCTGCCGGCGGGTGGTGGGGGTTGGCCACTCATTGATAGCCCGGATCCTGGCGGGGTCCATTTGGATGTTGCCTGCAGACAGATAGAACCCCAGAAAAGAGGTCCGGGAAACATGGAACTCACACTTCTCAGGCTTGATGTATAGCCCATTCCTCAGGAGCCGTTTCAGGACTGCCCGAACATGGTGAACGTGCTCCTCCACTGAGGGTGAAAATATCAGGATGTCATCCAGGTATACAAACACAAACACATTCAACATGTCTCTGAGCACGTCATTAACCAGAGGCCTGGAACACTGCCGGAGCATTGGTGAGGCCAAACGGCATGACCAGGTACTCGTAGTGGCCAATAGGGGTGTTAAATGCCGTCTTCCACTCATCTCCCTCCCGGATGCGCACTAGATGGTAGGCATTGCGCAGGTCCAGTTTAGTGAAGATGGTGGCGCCATGCAGGAGTTCAAAGGCAGAGGCCATGAGGGGGAGCGGATAGCGATTGCGGACGGTGATGGCATTAAGGCCACGGTAGTCAATGCAGGGGCGGAGGGACTTATCCTTTTTCTCCACAAAGAAAAATCCTGCGCCAGCAGGGGACGAGGAGGGCCGGATGATGCCCGCAGCCAAGGACTCCTGAATGTACTTGTTCATGGCGCCCCTCTCAGGTGCTGAAAGTTGGTAGAGGCGGCCCCGAGGGGGGCTGGTTCCTGGAAGCAGGTCTATGGCACAGTCGTAGTGCCGGTGGGGGGGCAGGGTGGTAGCGAGGGCTTTACTGAAGACTGGGGCCAGGTCATGGTAAACTTCAGGAATGGTCAGCAGGTCCTGGGGTTCGGGAATGGTGGCGGAGGGAGGTCTGGGCGTGGGGCAGGAGAGGCAATGGCCAAGGCAGTGGGTTCCCCATTCCAGAACACGACCAGTGGGCCAGTCCAGACGAGGGTTATGCTTCCGAAGCCATGGAAAACCGAGCAAGATGGGGACCTGGGGGGAGGAAATCACCAACAAGGTGAGCCACTCCTGGTGTTGTTCCCCGACCGGACATGAGTAACGGCTTGGTCCGGTGCGTGGCTTTATCCAGAAGGCTCCCATCCAACGATCCTGACTTGTAGAGCCTCAGGTAGGGGTTCAATGGGCAGGTGGAGTTGTCTGGCTAGCTCTACGTCAATGAATTCCGCGTCTGCTCCAGAGTCGACGAAGGCAGCCAGGTCAATACCCCCGGGGGCGGTATGCAGGTGAACTTGAATGGTGGGTTTGGAAAGGATGGATGGGTTGGGGCTCGTGGGTGACCTTCCCTTCACCGACGAGCCCTGCCTTTTGCTGGGCAGGAGCCTGCCATATGACCCTCTCCCCCACAGTAAAGGCAGAGTCCCAGCGAGCGGCGCCTCTCCTTCTCCTTGGAAGTCAGGTGGTGACGGCCTATCTCCATTGGCTGTGGGGGGGAGGGGGGTCGGTCCCGGAACCGTGGTTGGAGAGGAGGGCTGCGAGGAGAGGATTGAGGTGGTGAGACAGGTCGGAGCGGGCGTACTTGCCGTTCCTGGCGCCGCTCCCTGATCCGCCGGTCAATGCGGGTGGCAAGAGTGATGAGTTCATCCAGGTCCTGAGGCAGATCTCGGGCTGCAAGCTCATCCTTCACGACAGGAGACAACCCTTGGAGGAAGGTGTCGTAGAGGGCCGTGCGATCCCAACCGCTGTCCGTAGCATGGGTGCGGAAGTCGGCAGCAAATTCAGCCACCGAGCGCTGACCTTGAGCAGCGGATAGCAGAGAGTGAGCCGCATCGCGTCGGGGGGTCGATGTTCCGAACACCTTCCGCAACTCAGATGAGAAGGCGGCGAAGGACGCACAATGGGAGGATTGGGCCTCCCATTCAGCGGAAGCCCATCTCAGAGCTCGCCCGGCTAGGAGTGAGATGGTATAAGCCACTTTAGCCCGTTCCGTGCTGAAAGATAGTGGCTGCAGACTGAAGACCAGATCACACTGAATTAGGAAGGAACGACAGGTGTCCGGGTCTCCAGAGTACCGAGCGGGGTTCGCAAGTTGGGGTTCTCGAAGGAGACATGGCTGCAGGTGCGGGAACGGGATCAGCCGGTGGGCCCGGAGGAGCCGAGCGGCGGGGGGGGGCGGGGCGGCGGTAGCACCTCCGCGGGGTGACTGTAGGTGTGCCAGGATCTGTTGGATCTTCTCCCCCAAGTTCATTAATCACTTGTTCCTGGTCCGCTTGCCGGCGGGAAACTGCGGTTAAGGCAGCGAGGGAGGCTGGGGTCTCCGCGGGATCCATCTTTGGCCAGATTGTTCTGTCAGTACCTAGTAAGGAGGATCCAAGGCGGAAGCACAGCAGGGAGAGAAGAGGGCGGAGCCAGGTGAGAGCTCAGGGCCAACTATAAGCCAGAGGAATGGAGAACCAGAGATAAGATCCGGTGAGCCGATTCCCAGAGCCGAGAGAGCCGATTCCTTGGAGTCGAGTGAGCCGGTTCAGTGATTCGAGTCGGACGACACACCCGGAAGTGCAGCCGAATGGCGCCGGTGTTTGAAGCGCGTTGAACGCGTTGAGCGCGTTGAGCGCGTTGAGGCGCTTTAGAGCGCGTTGAGCGCGTTGAGCGCGTTGAGAGCGCGTTGAGCGCGTTGAGCGCGTTGAGCGCGTAGAGCGCGTAGAGCGTGTTGACTGCAGAGCCGGAGCTTGAAGCACGATGAGCGCGTTGAACACAGAGCCGGAGCTTGAAGCACGATGAGCGCGTTGAACGCGGAGCCGGAGCTTGAAGCACGATGAGCGCGTTGAACACGGAGCCGGAGCTTGAAGCACGATGAGCGCGTTGAACACGGAGCCGGAGCTTGAAGCACGATGAGCGCGTTGAACGCGGAGCCGGAGCTTGAAGCACGATGAGCGCGTTGAACACAGGAGCCGGAGCTTGAAGCACGATGAGCGCGTTGAACACAGGAGCCGGAGCTTGAAGCACGATGAGCGCGTTGAACGCAGAGCAGAGCTGCTGAGAGAGAACGCGACGAGCAGAGAGAATCAGGAGACAGGCGAGGTCGGGAAGCCGGAGGTCGGAAGAACGAAGGACGGAAACAGGTCGGTAACAAAAGCGATAGCTGGTCGGGAAAACAATACCTGGAGAGTGATCAGGACGAACCTTGAAAACAATCTGGCACTGACAGAGGGTCTTCGGGGTCCTTATATACGCCAGACAGGCGGACGCCATTTCCGGGTACCGGGTTGCCGGTGAGAGGTTCCTCCTTGGCGCCGGAAGTGCTCACACAGGCTGACAGATTCTCCAAATTCCTGCAGTAAATCTCCAAACCAGAGACCTTAAACACAGGTCTCTTCTTGTTTGTGCCAGTTCATCACCATATCTAAATAAAGAGCATCTCATGAAGGCAAAACAACTGAGAGAAACTTAAAAGTGGAACCCTTCAAGGCTTCCCATGTGAGCCCTACTTCATAAGAAATGTATGCTGCGTCTTCACCGAGATTTAAAAGGATGCTGTGTACTTTTCTTTAATGAAAATGTTTGCGACTGACTGAGCAACACTGAAGTGTAGACGGTAGGCAGAGGAAGAAAGGTGTCCATGATCAGTGCTGCAGAATCGAGCTCGGTGTTCACAGCATGGGGCAGTGACTTGCAGGATTGTAATAGATTCCTGTGAAAAACACAGATTTATTTATTAATGTTTGTATTTATTTGAATGCAAACACTGCCATATTCATATGCAGACTTGTTTCCAGTTTTTTTTTTTTAGGTACACCAAGCTTAAATGTACTTACATTACAACTGCTTAACAGCAAGCATATAGGCGAATATCTTTTAGTTTTCGCTGCAACTAACTTAACAGTTCAATTTAAAACGCTCCCTGATGTTGAAATCACTATTCAGATGTTGAATCAGACATTTCTGCCTCGAGAATCCACATCTGTCTGTAAGCAGCTTCAATCCGCCACTAATGAGAACAGACTTTCGCCCTCGAACAATCTGCGTAGCTCCAAATCTTGTACGTTTTTCTATGTCATACGTCTGAGATGATCCACTGGCGCAATCAAATGGATGAAGTGACAGCACAAGCCTTCATCCACAAAGATGTTTTGCTTTTGGAGGTCGGCTACAGCTCAGCACCTCATCAGGTGAGCAGACACAGTGTGGGTTACGAGCCAGCAGTGATATGTGCAGTGAAGTGTAACATAAGAAAATGTGACTCGTGATATCACGTAGGCACAGGCGTGCTTCAAAGCGGCTTATGCCTAACAATATCGGGTCTAGGATACACACAGAGGAAGATCACATGTATCTTGTCAGCTGTGTAATGTGAATATAGCCTGCAACCCTATATAGATATGTTTATGCTAAATAAAACCATATTTATAGGATACAAAAAATCGGATACACCATAGTATCATTTAATGTAACAAACATTGTACACAGGTGGGGGCACGGTGGCTTAGTGGTTAGCACGTTCGCCTCACACCGCCAGGGTCCGGGTTCGATTCCCGTCTCGGCCATGTGTGTGGAGTTCTCCCCGTGCCTCAGGGGGTTTTTCTCTGGGTTCTCCGGTTTCCTTCAGTCCAAAAACATGCACTGTAGGTTCATTGGCACCTTGGAAAATTGTCCCTACTGTATGAATGTGTGTGTGTGAGTGTGTGTGTGTCCTGCGATGGTTTGGCATTCCATCCAGGGTGTATCCTACCTTAATACCCATAGACGCCTGAGATAGGCACAGGCTCCCCGTGACCCGAGGGAAGATCGGATATAGCGGTCGATGAATGAATGAATGAATGTACACAGGTGTTCGGTATTAGGAGTATTTCACTGGATTGTATTTATTAATCCGACTTGTGATTCTTTAACTAAAGATAATTCAGGGTTAATGAAGGTTCCCAAGGCATGAAATAAGGAATTAAGTTAGTATTATAAGTTAGTATTGCCCGATGCTAAAATAAAATGCAAATGCAACAAGCGCAAAATAGAGGCCCATTAGAGCAGCAATCAGGCTGGTGGTAGGGTCGTATTTGTATTAAATCATAATGATAGCAAAATATTATGATTATGTAAATGACAAAACATACCGCATGCACGTTCAAACAGGAGCTTTTTTTTTATGCTGACAGAATAGTTAACAGAAATAAGCATGTTTTTTTTAAGGAAAACATTTTCAAGATCTACTAAAAGCATCAGCCTTCTATGGCTTAATGCAGAGGTGTTAATCCACATCAGCATTATGGTTGCCTTCAAAGGGCCAGTTGTATCTATAAGACAGTACATACTCATTGATGCGCGACACCACCTCATAAGACACACTAGTTTTTCTACTACATGTTTCTTGGAAGTGCCTTCCATCTGCATCAGTACTTCGCTTCCTGGACATTTTGGGATCATTTGAAGAAATTTCTCAATTCCAATTGCTGTAAAAATCGCCCTCGGGAAACGCTGATGTGGGTTACACTAACACAATCGAATGCATTGTGGGAGATGTAGTTTGTCAATGCACACGTTAAAGCAATATAGCATTATTTTAAGGCCATCAGACACCTTTTAAGCTCTTGCGGGCCACATAAAATGATGTGGCGGCCACATTTGGCCTGCGGCCCATGAGTTTGACGAGTGTGGATAATGTCCTTATATCAAAATGTATACATGTCTCACAGTAAAGCTCAGCAATCCAGGTTATAGCACAATTTGATAGAATGACAACTGCTATAATAAATAAAGACAGCTGAACAACAATGTCTATCCTTGGATGCTCTTTAATATGATTGCCTTTTACTGCATATTATAGGTTTAGAAATAGAATAGAATAGCCTTTGTTTGGCACACATACAGTGACAAATATACAGTGAAATTCCCAATATCCCGGCTATTTATATATTTATTTATTTGATTTTGGAAGCTGGGGTCAGAGCGCAGGGTCAGCCATGATACGGTGCTGCTGGAGCACAGAGGGTTAAGGGCCTTGCTCAAGGTATCAAGTGATACCGGGGCTCGAACCCCCGACCTTCTGCTCAGCGCCTTAAACTACTGAGACAGACCCTCTCTCACGTATTACTGTACCAAAAAAAATAAAAAATCAAGTGTGACAGCTTTTCTATAGAATTTTGTTTAAGGCATTATTAATGTGTGATTAATGTCCTGACCCAAGGAGATCCATCATTACTGTTGTCGAATATATTCCAAATTGCTCTTTTTTGACTTGCTTGGTAGTACGGGCTGTATACCTATAGCAATGAATTACTAAGTTCCATTTATTTATTAATTTATTTCGTTTTTGATCAATTAAAAATTGCTGAGGTGATCTTTAGGGATTTAATCAGGGTTTACAAGAGAACATGTGCAACATTTTAATGCTGTCTGCCACTGAATTTTAAATTCCTTCTACAGCCACTAATGAAGGTCTGTTAATTAAAAGCAAAGCATGAATATAAGCGGGCACACACACACACACTTTAACTCCTTGTAGTTAGTAGAATTACTAAATGTCACAACGTTTGGTAGGTGTTTCAGGTTTTCCTGTGTGCCCTAAAGAATAATCTGTAGGAGACATGTCCATAGAAACCTCACAGATCTTCACATTAGAATTCTACCATTTGGCAAACGAATTAGTAAATATTAGTTTTCATCATGGCCATAATTTACAATAGATTATGAATAAACATTTTTGAAATAAGATTTTGTTGCTGTAACCTTCCTTAAAAGTTACTTGTTTTCCCTGATCTAAAAGAAAAAAATCATACCACATGAAGGAAAGTCGTGTAAATAATCAAGAGAGTGTTTAATTGACTGAACTGCTTTTCCCCTCAAATTCTTTGTAATCGTTTTCTTACAAAGGCACTGTAGGAAGCAAATTAGGATAACCAGGTATAATTTGGGTCGCTCTCTAGACAAGATTTCTTTTAGTCTGTTCAGTCTGGCAGAGATATTTTTTCTAATATACAGCACCTCAAGTTAAACGGATTCATGTTTTTAATTGACTTTAGTTTAAGGCTTTGATTAGGTTCCGCAAGGCACTTCTGGCACATCCAGGTGTATTTTCAACAAGACACGATTCTGAATCTGAAGCATAAGTTTGTCAAAGCAAATCGAATTTTGTCACGTACACGTTCTGCTTCCTCAGTCCGTACAGACAAACATCCCACTTTGTACTTTATAGTTACACATTTTATTTATTTTAGTTTTCATTACTATTTACATGCTGGCCAGCTGTAACATGTATTTCGCTACATGTGGTCTGTATGAATGTGTACGTGACAAAATTTGCTTTGATTTGACAAACGTAGGCTTCAAATTTGAAATCGTGTCTTGTTGATGAGCCATGTTGGCGTTCATCCATGACTTTTTTTACCCATGACATTTATGACAGACCTTTCTATACAGGCCAGATGTATGCATGATACCTTACACTACTGTTTTCTTCCCTTGCCCATAAAATCCCATAAGCCTTTCAATTCGTATATCACTTTTGATGAATGTGCAGATGTACATGAATGGAAGATCATGCCTTTAAAAATGAATTACTGGCTCATTTGTAATGTAAAGAGAAAAATATGTTTTTTTTAATTTATTTTAAAAAGGGAAACATAAAAAAATCATGAGCACAGTGTGTTCACCGTAGTTCAAAGCAAACACCTGCCACTGGACCCTGGCTTCATTACCGGCTGCTTAAACAGTCCGTCAAGCTAATATTTCTTATTTCTATTGATAGAGATTCATTAGACACATGTTGGTTAAAATCCTGATAAACACACATTATGCATGAGACAGCCAGTGCAGCCATGACCTGCTCGGCTCACACGTTCATTTAATTCATCTAGTCATTGTTCAGTAATTGGCCATTTTTATTTAGTACACGATGTGGAATATTTGTTTAACTGGACTGAACAAGCTCTGTGTCCCCGGCCTGGTGTTTTTCATTGTCCTTTAGCTTTCTAATCTGGTTTCTTAAGTAAACACAAGTCATGCTTGAGGTCATGTGCTTTGGTTTTCTTGAAATGAATTAACCTGAGAAACACACATTGACAGTACAAAGATTTGTGGCGGCCAAATAACGTCCATAGATAATATTCGATATAAGCCTGTGCATTAGATTTATTTGTTTGATTTTATGGCTTTGTGAACAAATCAGATTTAGCATTTCTTACTCAAACACCACCATGATGTGTTGCGACACTCTCACCCACATTCCACAAAGCTAGCCTTGAGTGGGGATGTGGTGATGTTTAATCAGTATATTGTGTAGTACAATAATCATAATCAAAATGAATTCAATGCATGTCAAACGCGACATATCAGTAACTATACATCAATCCACCGTCAAATGCCAACTGATGTTTACTGTGTAGTGTTTAAAAGATGTGCAATGCTTTGGCATTCTTGCACTGTAAAAACAACAACAACAGGATTTACATGCAATCAAAGTGCCACCTGGTGGTCCCTAAGGTGATAAGCAGCCAAAAATGAATCCCTTATAAAAAGAAATCTCTCTCTATATATAGATATATATATATATATATATATATATATATATATATATATATATATATATATACATATACATATATATGTGTAATGTGATGTCAGTTCTTAAGTAAAAATGATGGACATTAAGGACAGAGTACAGCATGCATACGCTACTACCTGGTTAACCATGACATTCTCAAATCACTGACCTAGAACTGTTTAAATATAATTACATTCTATTTGAAGAGCACTTATAATCATGGACACTGTAATGTAGATCAACAGAAATCCAAGTCAGACGTGACAGTGACAACACAGAGCAGCTATCCTCCCTGGGTGACACCGGATTACAGAATTGAAGATGATTATAGCATGTTACAGTACAGACAGATTAGAATAACCAAGTGTGTCTACGTGGATTTCACTATGGGGATCACTAAAATATGTGTAAGGGTGAGATTTGGACACAAAGCTGAAGTGTCTGCATTCACAGCAGCAGCAGATGATTCATTGGCGCAGTAAGTATTAATAGGTGCAAATTGAGGACTAAAGACCACAATCATATAACAAATAAAACTATAACTTAGCCGATATCAGAGATTTCTGAGGAACAATTCTGAAAAGTGCCTGTACATATTTTCTGTATAGCATGCAACACGGAGACAATCTTGTCCCAGCAGAACAGGACCCAGGCACCTCTGCTAATTTGCAAATATTTACAGGGCTGTGTTGTGCTGATTGCGCTGGCATGGCAAACAGCTGTCTCGTTCTAGCAGGTCGGTGCACGTCGTGACTCTTTAGATTAATGAGTCTGAGCCAAGGCGAAGCGATGACCAAGCATTTCATTAGGGTCGAACGACAAAAGCACATCCAGCACAGCCACACAGCTTTGTTCTCGCCGGTTGACAAATAATTACATCAGCATTGTTACTGACCACAGAGGTCTGAAAGAGTTCAAGACTGCATGTTCAGAAGATGCATGAGGGTGCTGTTTAGTTAACTTTTAGATGCAAGCTAATTAACAGACTCAGTGTGCATACACCCTTTATCTTATTTAAGAACGCTCTTCCACAAACGTAACAATTGGAAAAATATGAATGTTTTGGAAATTCTGGATTTCTTTATCAATATCCGGTCAATGTGTATTCATAAGCTTAATAAACGAACTTAAACTAAGGCTTCTAAGTGCAAGTGACATTAAATAGTCCAGTGGGAAAATTCATCTGTCAATACTAGCTTTGTCCACCAGCAAATGCTTTTTTATCATATGCTATAAATGCATCATGACTATCACTTTTCTAGTAAAAAGATGCCTCTTGACCAGTAAGCATAAATACACTGTATAATAATGGCATTAGTGTAGCACTGTATTATGTGCAGTAGTGCAGCATATAAAGTATCAGACCAAACAAGAACACTTCATACATATATATATGTGTGTGTGTGTGTGTGTGTGTGTGTGTGTGTGTGTGTGTGTGTGTGTGTGTGTGTGTGTGTGTGTGTGTGTGCATTAATAATGACTATATTACTATTTGTTTGTTACAAATTCTAGTGCTCTAAGCTGGACAGGACAAAGAAGAAAGAATATGTGAACACTGTGTCGCTCAGCTAAAATCAAAATGATGCATGATGAAAGAATGAATCGATGGTCCTTGCAGGTCATAAGCCCTCTGTGGAGTTTTAGCCAAAGAATGTGAGCAGTGTGATTGACTGGACTGAACATGGCCATGGCTCACAGGTGCCACTGACAGATGGAGTAAATATGTCGTATGCAGCAGGAGAGTTCTAAAATCGATGGAGATGCATATGGTGTGCAATGGTGAAAGAAGGCTGCCTTTGGCTACTCATATGCTCCATATTTTCCTACAGTGACTTAAAGCCAATGATGATTTCACTTATAAATCTAGCTGTATAAAGGTTTTGCAACTGTTTATATATATATATATATATATATATATATATATATATATATATATATATATATTTGGATTTTTTTATGCATTATAAATGATTCTGTATCAGGCCTAGGGGGAGGGGAGGCTTTCTGGGCTTCCTTGCTACGGTACATTGCTGAAATGTACGGAATGAAATTTTAATAATTGCATCTCACAGATATAGCAATGGGCACATGTGTGTCATTTGGCCCTACAGGCAATACAATAGGTGGACCATGCAGCAAGGCATCTTAAGTTCCTATATGTTATAGCCTATTTGAGGTACAGTACAGTAGTATGCTTGGGAAGGATACTCTGTGGTGAAATTATTCCAAATTACACGTTATATGAATTAATTCTGTGCAAAAATAATATGCAATCACACCTTGGAAAATCATAAACTTAAATAGTATAACTTTATGAATTAGAATAGAATAGCCTTTATTTGTCACAGACAGTTAAGAAATTGTAAAATTGTTTCTTCGCATATCCTAGTTTGACGATTAATTATGAGCTAACTCATGGAAATCGCACATTTTTCTGTTGTCAATGTACCATAAATTAATTACAATTATTTTCATGTTTGTAACACTGTAACTAATTGTAATGGATGTAATAAATATATAAATTAATCTCAAAAGCTCTCCCTTTTATACCATGGCTAATTATTTAATATGTATTTCAAATAGGGAAATTATTGTTTCAATATTCATTTTTGTTCATTTCAATATTAGTGGATTGTTCATTTAGTGGATATTTTAATTGTTAAATATGGTACGTGGCTCCTTTAAGAATGATGTTCCCGTTTTGGTTGCTTGCCATATAACCTGGTTTAGATTAGATAGGCTATTAGATTAGATAGGTTGATTAGATTAGGCTAATTAAGTAACTAGTAACTATTGTGAATGTGCAGCTAGTAGGCGTAATTTGGTGAAATTTAGGAAGTGATGCAAGTTGCTGGGCGTTTTTTGTTAATAAAAGGTTCAGAAACGGAGAGCATTTTTATCGCTTCCTTTCATCCTAACATTAAACTAGGATGAACGCAGTAAACGCAGCTGAGGAAAGGTCGGTGCTGAAATGATCTGGGAAGGTCACGGACTAAAGTTTCCTCTCTAGTGTCTTTGTTATCTGGGTTTCATACATTCGCCAATAAAATACAATGAATGCCGTTAAAGTGAATTTGCATTAACGCGTTAACACACACACACAAATCATTTTATTTTCGTAACAGTTTTAATAATGGACAAATATGCAAAATTGTCACTACTTTTCATATGGCATAAAGGAAACTCAACTTTGTTTATTTATTGTTTATTTCACTTTCTTCTGTAAGTTACAGTAGTGTCACAGTGTGATTGTAAATAAATCATTGAATAAATTGTTTTGCTATATCTACAAAAGGACGCTCTTTTTGTTGTTTTTATGTGATCTTTGTTCTGTCTGCACTATTAAACCTTCAAGAATAAAAGCATTAAAGGAATTAATAATAATTAATTATAATAATAATAATAATAATAATATAATAATAATAATAATAATAATAATAATAATAATACTTATTAATAATAATTTTTTATAACAACCTTAATCAACTGCCCAGTTATAAGTCGCTCTGCATAAGGGCATCTGCCAAATGTAACGTAAATGGAGTTAATAATAATAATGTAAAATTACAATATACAATATAAAACAGAATCACCTGCTCATTTTCATCTCTTCCGAAATGCAGACGGTATGAAAATGTTCATACCAACATAGCAGCCACAGACTGTCCCTGAGTACAAGGCAAAGCAGACAAACCAGCAAACCTCTCACCTTCAACAAACATTTCTTTCCAGCTAGCAAGCCCATTTTGGCCAGTCTTACTTACTTGCAGTCATCTTACTCTGTTGGTAGTCTACTGATCTGTCAGCCATCTGTTTGTACATTATATACCTGATCCCTGTCTCATTCGGCTAACTGTGCGTGTTCTTCAGGATCAAAGCACAGTACAAATCCAGCAGAGCAAGCTAACATGCTATCTAGATAGCACAAACACAAGCTCTTGTTACTGGGAAAAGTGTGCTCATCTCACAGTGTAGTTCATAATACGTCTAATAATTCTCATGCTAAGGGGCACGGTGGCGTAGTGGTTAGCACGTTCGCCTCTCACCGCCAGGATCCGGGTTCGATTCCCGTCTCGGTCATGTGTGTGTGGAGTTTGCATGTTCTCCCCGTGCCTCAGGGGGTTTTTCTCCGGGTTCTCCGGTTTCCCCCGGTCCAAAAACATGCACGGTAGGTTGATTGGCACCTTGGAAAATTGTCCCTAGTGTATGAATGTGTGTGTGAATGTGTGTGTGCCCTGCGATGGGTTGGCATTCCATCCAGGGTGTATCCTGCCTTAATGCCCATAGATGCCTGAGATAGGCACAGGCTCCCCGTGACCCGATGAAGATCGGATAAAGCGGTAGAAGATGAATGAATGAATGAATTCTCATGCTGCTGATCGTAGGTTTCATCAAATCTGTGTTTCTCAAATTTTGTCTAACATTGGCTCTGTCACATGTACAAATTAGGGATAGCTCTCTCAACAGCATTTGTTTTTACATTCTCAAATGAATGACAAATGAAGGGAATTGATATAATATTTATAATAATTACACTGTTTTTTAAATAAAACTACATCTCTACGTCTATATTTCTGATTCCACCTAAAGAAACATTTCTTCAGTGAAAGTCATAGATCTTACTATTTTGTTCAAAAGTAATAGTCCAGGTTTATTCATTGCCTTGTAAGTAAGTGCATGTGGGGGGGAGTTGAGGAAGGATCACATCACACTTATTCCAGAGAGATAAGCCACGGTGATAATGACATGCCGACTGCACACCTTTCTTAATTTCGCAGCTATACTATGATGCAATCTGCCAAATCTAGCTCAATACACTCTGACATCATTACACGCTCCCAGGTCTTATCTATTCAGAAAAGCTCTCTGAAGCAGGAGAGGTCAAGTTCAAAAATTGTGTTTGATTTTTTTTCCAATGATCCCCTGAAAAATTAATAACCAGATAACTTTGTGATGAAATGAAGCTGAGCGTGCTGTCCTTGTTATGGTTGTGAAACTAATTACAGTGATTTAATTAAGGCATACCGACTGTTCTGTTATGCTGCCATGTCTTACCTCCAGAGCTAGATATGCATAGAGTTCATTGCGATGTCTTTCAGGTGCCATTCTCTTAGATACCTAAAAAAAAAAAAATATATATATATATATATATATATATATATATATATATATATATAATATATATATATATATATATATATATATATGATAGAGAGAGAGAGAGAGAGAGAGAGAGAAGAATAGTACCAAGTTAAAACACTAGATGGAGTCTATTACCACATTTGTGTTAAACAACTGTTACACTTTGACATTTTCATTACTCTTCTACTTTTCCCAACTGAGGTGCATACTGTAAATGCTTATATTTTTAAATAATTATATTTTAGATTGTTCTAAATATACAATATACAGAATGTGCTCTATGTAAAGCAAATGTGCAAAAGAAAAAGCCACATTTTGTGGCACCTTAACACCAGATGGCCATCTTTGTCATTTTATATAAGAGCATCTGCCACATGCCATAATTATAAATGTAAATATCTTAAGATGAACTAATACCAAATACACTAATCTATAAATGATGAATCCATTCATTAATGAACACATGTGCATGCAGACAGAACAATAGGCACTGGATCTGTGAAACATTAACACTACCTGCTGGGCAGGTCAATTCCATTAAAATATGCATCATTGTTTAATAGGTCACTCACTATTCATTTATATCTTTAAAAACACTTTCAACAGAAGCAGCACCTGCTGGGTCCAATTAACCACTTTACTATTTTTTTATTTAAATGTAACAATTGCTATATTTTTTGTTTTACCTTCACTATCACACTATGCCCCAAAATAAACACAAATTCCCATTTACATTCCCAATGCATGTGTTGTTAAACATCTAATCCCTTACAGTTACAGTAAAACTAGTTAGCATGCGCTCCCTTCGTCTACTTATTTATCATCCCGATTCACTCCTTCCCCCAAAACAATCTAATAGGTACACAATTGCACAAGGGGTCTTCGACTGGTGCAGCATTACAATTTCCCTTCACTGGAACTACAGGCCATAAATTCTCTTCCAGCATAACAATGACTCTGTGTACAACATGCATTGCACATAGACACAGTGTTGCCAGGTTGGAGAGGAAAAAAGAGTTAGTAGACTACAACTGTCCTCAACTGCACCGAATACCTTCGGGATATACTGAAACACTGACTCCCCTGGTCTCCTAGCAGAACATCCTCACTCTATTGGGCGTTACAGCCAGGCTCTGAAATCTAATGGAAATCCATCGCGCAAGATTGTTATTGTTATTTTAATAGCAAAGACAGTGCAAGAACTGCAAATAAATGTTTTTTTAAAAAATGGTATGATGTTTATGATAATCAGGCGTAGCACTGTGTACTATGTGTTGTAACGAGCATGTTGTAAACTGCAGGTTGGTTTAGGATTGCACATATTGTGCACATTTATATGTTCAAACATTCTTAAATCTGGGTTGGAAATAAATAGGCTAATGTTTAATCAGAACTTTTTTTTTTCTTTGCATTTACATAATCAGTGTGGCAGGAACAAAACGCATAAACTCATGCAGAAGCAGGTCAAGGGAAACACTTAAGTCTAATCACTGTGACTGTAGACTGGATGTTGGTATGACATAGGATGTCTGGAGTATTTCCAAATCTGCAGCTTTCCTAAAAATGTCACACACAACTTTCTAGGTATTAAACAAAATAGTGGGAGAAAAGAAAGGGGGAAAAAAGCTGTGAGTGGTTCCATGGGTTAATCCACTAATCCACTGTGTTGATAAGAGAGGGTTGAAAAAAATGCCTGATTAAGGAATTTAAATAATCATATAGTAAATACTTAAATAAGATAAGCATCTCTCTCTATCTATCTATCTATCTATCTATCTATCTATCTATCTATCTATCTATATATATATATATATATATATATATATAGATATATATCTATATATATATATATATATATATATATATATATATATATATATATATATATATATATATATATATATATATATACTATATATATATATATATGGGTATTATATGGGTGGACAGTTTTTTCCTAATAAAGTAAACAAGTTTATACATTAAATATCATACCAACCTTATACCCGACAAAGTGTGTTTTAAAAAAAGCCTTACCTTCTACAGACTTTAGTGCTGCGACAACATTTTAGAGTATAAAAAAAGAATCCAGTTTAACTCTTAATCATCATTTTCACTGCGCGTGTGCTGAAACGATACTCGTCCAAAGTTTGAAACAACCACCACATTTTTCTTCCCCGATGCATACTGCGCATGCGCATGTTATGCGACCCGAACGCTATCATTTCCGATTCACTTTAATGATTCGATTCTTCTGAACTCCTGACATGCGATGCACTGGGTTCAGGGACTTGACTCGTGTTCGTCTTGACTCATCCTGCACTCGGGGGGTGTTTTCAGCAGACATCGATCCAAACGTGTGCGTCGAGTTTTCCACCTGCTTTTCGACTTCTCACTGTAACACAATCTGTAAAAGGAGATGCATTAGGAAAAGTCTATGGAGTAGATGACGAAATGCAAATGCATGTTTGCATGTTTGTTACCAGCCAATTATTATGACAATTAATTCGATTTTATTTTCATGAACAAAAATATTTGCATTGGATGAGAATGCCATGTTGCACTATATAAAATAGGGAATCCAACCAGATTGCAGCATTTTATACAAAGCGGCCTCCCTCGGGACCTCATTAATAAACTATTTTAGGAACCCTAGGTGATGGTGCAGTTGTACACCCTACTCTATATTATCCTTATTCCTAGAGGAATATTTTTTAGAATGCCCTGCTACTAGAGAGAGAGAGAGAGGCTGGGTTATGGGTGCTTCCTGATGGGACTTCATTATTGGGCCCAATGAGGTGTAACGGAGCCCTAGTGTTTGGCTCCTGCATGAGTTCAGTAGGCTCAGCATTGGAATGGTTCCTCACTGGAACATTCTAAGAGCCCAGGCCCTGGGTCCACCATCTTTCTCTGAGGTTGTTATCGAACAGAATAGCCAGTTTGTATAAAGGTTTCTTCCTTGCATTGAAAAGATTCGCTTACTTTTGGATGTTTAGGTGTTGAATCATATTATCAGTCATTAAACTTATTCCCTGTCAGATGTGAAGCAGTAGAGGTGGCGATTCCTGACCCCCAGTAGATTGTGAAGGCTCTGAAAGGGAGCTTTCTCAACCAAGTCACCATAAAGAACGTCAAAGAACATGTAAGACATTGTGGATAGTAAAAATGTAGCCATTTTCGCATATTATGGAACTTACAATTTTGACAAAAATGTACATAAAAAGGATCAACAGTGTATTGTGGGTATAATTCATAAGAAATCATTTCCACACCTTTAAAACTATGTCATTACACTCAGTTTGACAACTTTTTTTTTACTTGGATATGGTGACATCTCACTTACTTTCACAATGATGAGAGTATGGCATATTCATATTCTAAAGTCACATGTTATTATTATCAGCAATTGAAAGAGTGAAAAAGAAAAAAAATGGAAAAAGAAAATGTGTATGTGTATATTATATATATATATATATATATATATATATATATATATATATATATATATATATATATTTTTAGTTTTCCGAAATTCACCAGTGATTGAATTATTGAATTATTATATAGAATTTTACTATACTTTTTTCCTTTTAAGTCTGTTCTAACTTTATATGCGAATGTATCAAAAAGTTGATGTTTCTCTCACTAATGATATTGTGCTTTATCACTAGTCACAGTTTCTTTGGACTTCATTTTTTAAAATTTGACAGCAATAAAATCCAATGCAAATACCACACCTGAAATCAACACACACTTCTCCAGCTGAGCAACGAGTTGTCCAATTTGTTCAGCATATACAAGTGCAATTGCTGTCAATTTCAACAGTTTAACAGTTCATTAATTATTTTTTACCATTATTAATTTTGCTGTAATACAGCACTCATCTCTCTCTCTCTCTCTCTCTCTCTCTCTCTCTCTATCTATCTATCTATGTGTATATATATATATATATATATATATATATATATATATATATTAATATATTAGATATATATATATATATATATATAATTTAAAAGCTCTTACTTGAAGTATTGATATGTGAAAATATGGGGCTGTAAATACAGCCAGAAAAACCGAAGAACATCTCATAATATTTCATTCAATCAATAAAAATGCATGTAAGATTTAAAACTATGAAACAGACTCTCATAACCTTAGGGAGTAGAAGACGACTTGCCAAAACCAAACCACTATTCTGCATAAATCTAGTAAAATGTAGTAAAATAAGAATGAATAAATTGAATGATAATGTTTTAGAATAATCTAGCAAAAATGGTCCATAAGGAGTATTTGCGAGAAACAGGAGCCTGTTGTCCAAGTAATATTAACTATTTTTCTGATAAAGTCCCTCAAGGGCAATTAAGTCATGACAGTTGGTTTGGTATTCCAAACTGGGGTGCAATGGGATTTGACAATTTGATGTGCTTATTCTAAATACCGGGTATATACTGCAATTATAGTATATAACTAAAACGAAAAATGCTTCTTATTTTCCTTGTTGTCTTTGCACATACAAAATAAATTATTATTTACATAATTTTTTTAGTATTAGTTGATGGTTTTGCAAATAATTATGTGTATGGTATGTATATATTTTGTTCATAATATTTATATAAATACATAATTATATACATACATTTACAATCTAAAATTTTATTTGTCACGCACTTTCATACAGCGTACACGACGTAGTGAAATGCTTTATACTACTATGCAATATGTAAACATAAAAAAATTTAAATATATAATAATAAAAATGTATATATAATAATATTTTTACTAAATAATTTAATATAATATAATAATATATTTTTATATAATATTAACTATAATATTATACAAAAATATGTAATATTAAAATATGTATACATACACACAATATATATATATAATATATATATATATATATATATATATATTATATATCTATATATATATATATATATATCTATATATATATATATAAAGAGAGAGAGAGAGAGAGAGTTTACTGAGAAATGATATAGTCATAGATAGATAGATAGGTAGGTAGGTAGGTAGGTAGGTAGATAGATAGATAGATAGATAGATAGATAGATAGATAGATAGATAGATAGATAGATAGATAGATAGATAGATAGATAGATATGCCTTATATAATTTCTGAATAAACAAACGATCATGTAAAACAAGCAAGTAAAATCCAATTATATGAAATCAAATTCATTTTAATTCTTTTCTTTCTCTCAGCAGCTTGAAGAGGCGCTTGAACCTGTTAGTGCGCATGCGCATCAGTGTAGTCGCCGTTCCGCCAAATAAATGATTGCCTGCATTGGGCAGTGCGAGAGCGAGCGCTGTGTCCACTGCAAATTACATACGAACAATGACAGCGAGCTGATGCTTTGTTAATTAAAAAAAAAATAAAATGTTATAATAAGGCGTCTGGGTTTTCTCAATCCTTGGATCTAATGGCAGCTTCAGTCTCCTGGAATTGTCGGCTGGTGGTTTTTGTCCGCTGAAAAAAAAAGAGAGAAAGAAAGAAAAGAAAAAAAAAGAAAACGCTACAAGTGAGCCAAGCTGTATTCTTGGCACGGAACGGAAAAGAAATAGCCATGTCTGCGAGGGAAAGAGCAAAGGAAAAGACGACTAAGGACAGCCTTTCTTTGCTGCCATGCTTCTATTTTGTTGAGGTAGGTCAGACAGCAGTGCTTTATCGCCAGGCGCTATGATGCCTTCAAGTGCATGATGCTGATGCATTCAAGCTTCCAAATCTGCAAATGAATCCTGCATATGTGTTTGTTTAATGTATGTAGACTGGGAAACAAAATGTAGTCTAATGGTCCCCAGTGGTTTATTGTATATTGCACAAATAATGTTGCTATAGCCCTTATCAGGTGCATCCAGTTCATTTTCAGGCTCCCTGAAGAGTTTGGTGCTTTAAAGTAGGTTTTCCATAAATCCCTGGCAAGAAGACACATTCCAAACAGGTTACATTCAAAGCATTTTATTTTTAGTCTTCATTTGGAGTTGCCTGTGCCGGGCGCAGTGTTGCCTAACTAAGATATGTATAAATGTGAATGAGATGACAAAAACAAAACAATAAAAGAAATGATACTTAAGTGCTTTTCCTGTTTTATGACCACTTCATGTTTGATTCATCCCTAAGTTACATTATTTCATAGCAAAGAGCTGAGACATATCTCCTCAAAATCCACTCTGACTGGAAAAATAGAGAGCAGAAAGGTGTTTTTTTAATGTTAGGATGGGGTGATGACCTCGTCTGATTGATATGTACAGCAATATGTTCTTTTACGGATATATTTACTAGTACATACCCCTGGCCTGGTAAAAAAAACTTAAGCATATCTGGGTCAAACAGAGTATCCCGTGCCCTGATCTAACCTTAAGCTTTACTCTATCTATCTATCTATCTATCTATCTATCTATCTATCTATCTATCTATCTATCTATCTATCTGTCTATCTGTCTGTCTGTCTGTCTGTCTATCTGTCTCTGTCTATCTATCTGTCTGTCTGTGTATCTATCTATCTATCAATCAATCAATCAATCATATGGTTATTGGGTATAAGTTCACTGTACATCATGCACACACATATATTCATACACACAAGAAGTCAGTGAAGTATGAAACTTAGAAATATACATAGAAATGTGACCCTTATTGACTTCTTAAGAAAAAAAAGTTTCGTTTTTAAGGTAATTTATTTGATTTATTTTTGTAACTTAACAGAAATCTGCCTTACACTTATAGATTTGTAAATCAATTGTGTGTGTGTGTGTGTGTGTGTTGTGGCCAGATAAAGAATGTGTTAATAGGTCCGCTCACATAGCATATACAACACAACATAAATATTTGAACAATCTTGGAAATGGGAATATTTAAGTGCTTTCTGTGATATCTCTGGTGCCTGAGTTTCTATAAATAAGCAACCAGCCTCCATTCATATATATTCATTATTTAAATTCACTTTCGCCTCCCCCTGCAAGGACAGTTTTTTCGACTGTTTGATGAGCGATACACTTGAATAAGCTCTGAAATCTTAGAAGGCCATTTCCAGGTATGAGAGGAATTGTAATCTGTCTCTTTAGATTGGGTTGTGTGGCTGGAATTGCATCTAGGCTTAACCCTTTAGGTGCTTTTCCTGAAAGTGTGCCGAGTTCTAACATGGGACGAGTTATCACTTCTTCCATCACACTACGCGTGGCCTAGTCTGGTGTACTGTGTTCCTCATGCCTGTTTCATTGCCCTGATCAATTAATGAGGTATCAGCTGGAGTGCAGTAGAAAAAGAAGCTGTTTGACATGCACTGCGCAACGGTGAGCAGCTGCCTGAGATTTCTGTTTCTGCAAAATGTAATTGTAGTCAAGGTGCTTCCACGGTCATTTGTTTATCTACCTGTGATGAGAAAAATTATATAGAGTGTTAAGTCCTGAACACTACTGCATAGTTATAATTCGTCATGAGTTATTACTTTTTTTTCAGTAACTATCCCATGCATTTTTGAGTCTTCAATTTATTTGTTTGTTTATTTGAATAATCACATGCACAGGTGAAGAGCATAGATCCATGTGTGATTGTTTGGCATTGTTATTGAGGGCGGTTACTTCCAATTTCAGCAGGACCCATCCTTTTCTGTTCTGCTCACTCTAAAAGCTCCTGTGCTTTCTCGTTACAAGGTTGCCTGTTAAAGCTGAATTTGGAACACGGCTGCGAGAAGATGCCAGTGGCCAAATTTAGACCATGCACCACAGAGAGCACACTTCACTGTGTTTCGCCTTAGAACCCTGATTCACTTTGTCTTGCTTATTTATTTTGCAGTGCTACTTGATAGTGATTGATGGAATATGTTGTTTAAACTTATATATACTTATATATGCATTTATTCTAATATTTTATTATATCTATAAAACATACAGAGGATAGAAAGTCTACACACACCCGTGTAAAACCACAATCAGAAATGTTTTAAGAAAAAAAATATATTCAGTACTCAACTCAGAAACTAGGTACTCCGAGTCAACCAATCACATTCACCTTCCCTCACTTGAATTAAGTACTTAACATTAAATCATATATTTCATATATTTCGAACATCTCAGTACGTACCTCTAACACTCACTGGATGACCAGGAGAAAATATGCAAGTTGGAGAATATTTTAAGCTTAACCATGTGAAATAATTTGTTATGATTTAATGATATCAAAGTGAAACTTATTGGCCAAAGAAACCCCACACATGGTTTTATTTAGTGTAGTGGGGATCATGAATAATGGCACATAACAGTCGTGAAAACCAACCTACAGGATTTTGATCAAACAATTAAGAGGAAGAGGACTTTCAGAATGACAACAAGACAGCTCCAAATAAACAAAACTAACAGCTTCATAAAATGAAGATTTGGGGTCTAGAATGATACCAATGTAGGGAGGGTGGAAAGTTTTCTGACATTCATTTTCTTCCTTTTTTGACCGTTACATAAACTAAGAGGCACAGACTACAAGCATAATGTAAACGGTTTATGCCACATAACTTAAAACCTGTGTATAACAAAATACAAAATGCAAGGGACTTGCTTTGCATATATATCGGGGAAAAGTCATATGCTTTGAATATCCCCAAAATGTGACAATAAAACTTAATCTGAATCTTTGTTGTTTTGTTCCTTTTCTCCAGCTTCCAATCCTGGTGTCGTCTGTAGTCAGTCTGTACTTTCTAGAGTGGACAGACATTTTCAAACCAGTGCACTGGGGATTCAGCTGCTTTGACCGCAGTTTGAGTTTACCATACATCGAGCCAACGCATGAAGTTATCCCTTTCCTCATGCTCTTCATGCTCACCTTCGGCGCACCTGCTGTCACGGTCAGTGTAACATGAACACATGCTCACAAGTAGATATTCATTCGTTCTTCATACATATTAAACCTATTACTACAAAATATATATATATATATATATATATATATATATATATATATATAAGGGGCACGGTGGCTTAGTGGTTAGCACGTTCGCCTCACATCACCAGGGTCCGGGTTCGAATTCCCGTCTCGGCCATGTGTGTGTGGAGTTTGCATGTTCTCCCCGTGCTTCAGGGGTTTTTCTCCGGGTTCTCCGGTTTCCTCCCGGTCCAAAAACATGCACTGGTTGGTTGATTGGCACCTTGGAAAATTGTCCCTAGTGTATGAATGTGTGTGTGAATGTGAGCGTGTGTGCCCTGAGATGGGTTGGCATTCCATCCAGGGTGTTGCCTGCCTTAATGCCCATAGGCGCCTGAGATAGGCACAGGCTCCCCCGTGACCCAAGGGAAGATCGGATATAGCGGTAGAAGATGAATGAATGAATATATATATATATATATATATATATATATATATATATAGATAGGATATAGATAGATAGATAGATAGATAGATAGATAGATAGATAGATAGATAGATAGATAGATAGATAGATAGATAGATAGATAGATAGATAGATAGATGAAATTATTATCTGAAAAAATTAACAGATGAGTTTGAGTAATTTTACAGTTAGGCCATTTGGCTTGTAATACATAATTTGAATAAAAAGAATGGCACACTTAGATGCCATTTTACATTTCAGTTATGTCCAAATTCGCCATTATTATTGTAATCCATTTCTACAGAATGAAGTTCACAGATCTATTTTAATGACACATTTTTAAGTATATTTATTAACATGGAGAATGCAGTTAACCCCATCTATGTGACTGTGTAAAAGATTTTATAGAAGAAGAAGTGCAATTATAATGCCTGGCCTCAGATCATATTGGTTGGGTGAGCTGTGGTACACAGGATTATTATATTGAATTTATAGCGGTGAGAGTTGCGGGTCACTTGCAGCAAGACACAATGATTATTTCATGCTTGGCTTCCTATCGACTTATTGAAGCTTATTAAATACCAATGGCAAGATGGATAAACGAGTTTGAAGTATAAACTGCGAATATGCTGTGATTAATTTATTGCGAATTATTTTTTGAGTACCGCACCAATCAAGGTAATGAAAGGCATTGCTGAATTGTCCTGTTTACTGAACAGAGATCATATGCAAAATGTACACTAAAATTGAAAAAATTTGATTACTCTTTTTATATACTGATTTCAATCCTATTAGTAAAAAACTAATGATCTGTTCCCTCCCCACTAGCTTCAGACGGAACTGTAAAACTGTTATTCTATAATTATTTTTATTTATTCTATAAATACTAACCATGGTTTCATAGCTAACATATAATAAGCTTTCTACTCTCCCTTTTGCACAGCTCATTTGTGACTAAAGTCTGTTTACCTGACAGATTTAGCACCAGGGGCGGAAGTGACTGCAGGCTCTCGGGACTCCCACGGTTTTGCCAATTGTCACAGTGTAGACGAGGGACTCTCTATGTGTGTCTGTGCGCATGTGAGTGTGTGAGCGAGAACGGGAGATATCGGAGGAGCAGAGTCAGTCACACAGAGGGATGTGTGGTGTGATCTGCATGCTATCTGGGTTCAGATTTAGCTTGCTGTGTGGCACTTTATGAAGCCAACCGTCTGTTTATATCCATAACAGCTCGTCTGCCATTCCAGAATGTAGAGCACTGCTGACATCACAACTCCTGCCGGGATTTAAACTCCTCACCTAGCGACTCCAGTAGTCGAGCATTTATGGACAAGGAAGCAAAATTGAAAATGTTTACATTCAACATGAAATTTGCCAGAGTGTTACGATTGATCATCTCGTTCATGCACTTTCATATCCCTGCCAGATTGAAGCTTTTGAACATGTTATATCTAAGACTCAATAATTGACCTCACTGGTCAATTCTCACTGGGGAAAGAAATGTTTGAAAATTCCGTTTTGTCTACAGATAATGATTGGAGAAGGCATTTTATTCTGCTGGTTGTCCAAAACTCATAGTGGCCCTGGAGCCGAGGCCAACATCAATGCAGCTGGCTGCAATTTCAACTCATATATTCGGCGCGCCATCAGGTTTGTGGGTAAGTTGCACTAAATGTGACTCATTTACATTTGGCATTATTGAACTCTTTTTTTATTGAGCATACAACTGAGCTGACTCAGAAGTTAAGTGCCATGATCAAGGTGCCCAGGTCTAGCAGCTTCTTGTGGCTGGGATTTGAACTCCCAACATTCCAATGCTTTAAACACTAAACTACCAGCCCCCACAACTCAGTTATATGATTTAAGTTCAAGTGATTGTAGAAAGTACAATTAGTCTTTCAATTACTTATTCTGTGTTCAATTTGTGTTCTTTATAGGGGTCCATCTGTTTGGTCTCTGTGCCACTGCACTCATAACTGACATCATCCAGCTGTCGACAGGTTACCCAGCACCATACTTCCTTACTGTTTGCAAACCCAACTACACATACCTGAACTCTTCCTGTGATGAAAACTCCTTTATTCTGGAAGACATCTGCTCTGGAACCGACACTGCCATCATTAATGCCGGAAGGTAGGACTGGCATAGAATTGTAAAGCAAAAGAATTTGCCCTGTAATCGTGTAATAGATACTAGCTAATAGTGTATATTAGGGCAAATAGCACTTTCCTCTATGTATATTAAGCTGCGCTGCTTAATGTCACAGCATGAGCAATGGTTCATAAAGATATTTAAATTCATATGTGTTTTTAGACATGCAGTAAATAAGTAGCTGTTGTGTAATGGGGAGACACATGGCAGTTTAATAATTCAGGTTCACTGAAATTAGACAAGCAATATGTATTACCCTTTATTTTCATATATAAACATTTTATTTGGGGTTCTCCTCATTTTCCAGAAAATCGTTCCCCTCCCAGCATGCAACCTTGTCATCCTTTGCAGCGGTCTACGTCTCTGTGAGTACACTGGTCACACCCATGCAGTGTACAATGTCTGCTTAAGTTAAACTCATTAGTCCACTGCACAGTAACAATTCACACAGTCTTAATGTGCGAAACAAAATTACAAAACAAAATTATGAAGTTTACTTTTATTTGTCACTAAAGATGCATAAGTGCTTTAGTGTCTGAGGACAGGTAGGTGGATGGATGGATGGATGATGCATGGGTATGTGTGTGTGTGTGTGTGTGTGTGTGTGTTGAGGATATAAGTAAAATCATACATCTTATTCTTAAATGAATACAGAACAATTGCATTATCAATTATCATTCAACAATTTGTCTCACAAATAATTTAACATATACACTCCATTAAAATGGAGATGCAGTATGTATACTGATTGTATGTTTTACTTATTTTAGGGGTGCAAATAAAGAAAATTCTATTTCACATAATTCTCTATAGTCATTGTGGAGATGCTTGGCTTGCAATGAAGTAATGAAGTAAAACGTTTCTGTAGATAAACCGGCCACACTTATTTTATTAGAACTGCATTTTTCAGGAACATTAACTTTTCACTGCACACAGTGCAGTTGAGCATGGCATTTAAATGGCTTTATATTGCTCTGTATTAAATGAACACATCACCCTACTAGGTCACTAATCAATAGATTTTTCTGTTGTATACATCTAAGTACAATGAATGTATCTTAGTGTGGGAATACTACTAAGGTGATTAATTTGGTAATGAGAGTGCATTTGTATCTGTTTAGATGTATTTCAACAGCACTCTGACAGACTCATCTAAGCTTCTGAAGCCCCTATTGGTCTTCTCCTTCATCATCAGTGCCATCATATGTGGCCTAACACGGATTATCCAGCACAAAAACCATGCCATTGATGTCTACCTGGGATTTCTCCTTGGAGGAGGCATCGCTATTTATTTAGTGAGTTCTTTTTTTCTATAATCGGAATAATACCTTTCAAATACCTGTTCACGTGACTTTATTACATATATAGCATCAGACTCTTTTTTTTGTGTGTGCTCCTCTTTCTGATCGTGGTAGGGTTTGCATGCCGTTGGAAATTTCCAACCCAGTGAGCAGAAGCCAAAGAGGGAACCTCAGGTTGAGGATAGTGTTCGATCCCTGGGTGAGCTGGGACAGCACGTTGGCCACCATTTGCCTGCGAAAAGCCGTAGCAGTAGTGATGGGCTTTCTTCTTCCCACTCAGATGGTATTCTTCACCGTAATCTTCAAACCCGTCATACTAGATCCCTTACCAACTTGAAGCGGTCCAGTGCGGACGTTGAAGTGCCACAACCCCATAGCCCCGCAGATAAGGAGAGCATGGTGACCTTTAGTAACACACTGCCACGGATTCACCCACCAAGCATAGATGACGGCACGAGGCTCAATGGAACAGCCCATGCGACCTTGGACTCTAGTCGTTCCAAGCAGCTGTTATCGCAGTGGAAGAGTAAGAATGAGAATCGAAAGCATTCCATGCATGCTGTAGAGACTGCCCTGGGCCAGTGCTCCGTCAGCAGCATGGAGACTCGCTGTAGTTCTGAACCCTCCACCATAGGCATTAATGGAGAACAAGGTCCAACAGGCTCGTGTCTCAAACTGGCCACTGGTAGCAGCACTTTACCCAGCAACCCTTGTGGTATTGCTGGAGGTACGAGAGTGGCTGTTCAGTCCAGACCAGGCTCTTCCCAACTAGTTCACATTCCAGAGGAGACTCAGGAAGGCATGAGCGCTTCACCTAGGGGTATTTCTCAGGACAAATGGCTGAAAAGCATGGAAAAGAACGTCAACGGACAACCACGTGTTGTCCCGGTGATTGGGATGTCCAAGCAGCATGGCCTGTTGCCCACAGGCTCCAGCAGTTCTGAGAGCAGTAGCCACACCAGCTCCACCGCACCTTTGCACCGCCATAAAAGCTTGAGTGATGAGCCTGGTTCAGGGGTTACCAGCCAGGGATCCATCGTCAGGGTGGAGGCGCATCCAGAAAATGGGAGGCCCTTGGCTCATGCGCACTCTACAGACAGCACCACCTTCTGGACCTGGAAGTCTCAGAACAGCTTGAGACAGTCTTTTGAGCTCAATGACCTCAACCGAGACTCGGAGAATTGTGATTCGATTAAGGATGGCTACGGCTCCACAGACAGAACGAGGAGTAACTCTGGTGCTCCGATACACGTCACGGTCCCAACAGTTCCCGCTGTCTCCTCTATTTCCACTCTAACTAACCCCGTTGGAGATCACCATCCTCATCAAACCGTCTCGACCATCCGAGTCACCCCTATCGAGAGCGCCGAGACCGGACCAGAAAGTCGCGACTCGACATTGCGAAGGAAAAGCAATATGATCTTAATCCCTGAACGAGGGAACAGCCCAGACAACACCAGGACCATTTTTTACAAAGGCACTTCCACCACCCCAGCATTTAAAGAGTAGCCAACATGCAATGCCTTTTCGCTATTTATGTATCGCACATGAGGTCCATATATGAGGTGTTCTTTATGTGTTTCCCCCACAGTTTGCTGGTGCATTTTGCACTCTGGATGACACCATTTCTTATACTGCATGACACATCACTGGTTTATACAGTTGTCACAGTGACACAAAAGCACAAACTCAGAACTCTTTCTATGCTGTTGGCTGTTGTCCTAATGAAGAAGTACAGTATATTGTAGCATATAACTGAATTCTTTTATTCTATACACTGTGAAGTTGACCTAGTGCCAAGTCTTAACTTGAACACTGTATAAATGTTAATCAAAGTCATTTTTCCAGCGATTACCCCCAATATGGTTTTTCTCTAATATGGGTGCTGTCCTATTTAGGTATGCGGAGAACAAAAAAAAGCATTTAATGACCATAAGTGCTTAGAATATTTTCTTTTAGTTTGTTATATAGTCCTTTAGTCAGGGCTGGTGCATGCCGTCCCGATGCTCTAGGCAGAACAGAATGTATCTGTACCCTCAGAAAGTTTTGTTGTTTAAATGTATTTTTTAAACATATACGACTGGTCATTGCTGTCTTATTAGACTGAAAATGACATACTTTGTGCCACTCTAGAAAATTGACCAGTACGTACGCACCGGCCCTGCTTCAAATGCCGTGCACTATAATATCGTACTTGCAAATCAAATCTGTTCTCAACATGAGCATACTTAATTTGTATTTCTTGCTCTCGACAGTATATTTGCTTCACTTTGCTATATTTAATGAACAGTCCCACTAAGGTAGCAACTTATGTTCAGTAGCATATCAAGGTGCAAACAGATCACCGTCTTCCTTTAATGTGTGTGAAAGTAACAGGTACTCAAAAACACACTCTACTGCTGCTACTGTAAGATCACTCACAGCCCAGACCTCTAGCTATGCTGTTCTCGACTCATTTTTTGCACTCGAGTGGACAAAGTAAGGCAGACGTTACTGTAGCCTACTCCATCGATATTTCCTTCATCCCATTCCATCTATTGTTGATCCGTAAACAAGCCGGTCCATTTCTGGACCCATATTCATCGAAGCAGGCCCTATATCCATGTAAAGTATATTTCTATTCAGCCAGGATATACATGTGGTTACTATGAGAACACCTATTTTTAAACGTATTTATCAAATGTGGTGCCATTTCCAAAAAACAAAATAAAAAAACAAAATAGAATTGAATGTTTATTTTAATAGACATGAAGATTACTAATATTCTTTAAACTGATTTTGCTGTGACCTTTTTTATAATATAAAAACATGTAAATGTGCCAAAGGGTATTTTAAAGGGAGTGTTCAGTGTTTTGCTATAGTACTTCTACGACAGCCTGTATTCTTGTAATCCACACACAGTGTGGCACAGCTAGAGCATCTGCATGTTGATGATTTGATATCAAATATAGTTTGTTTTTTTTTTTGTAAAGGATGAACACAGAAAGTGTAATGTTTAATTGTTTATTCTGAATATGAAATGTTGGTGGACAATCGTTCTAAATGTGTTATTATGTTCGTTAGAGTAGTGACCTCAACACTACAGAGGGATCCGATTCGAGGATTGCATCATACTGTTTGCGAGATGACTGGGGGGGGGCACTACACTAAAATACTGTGTTTGTGTTTTAATCAGGAAAGTGCTGATAGGCTAGCAGTGTATGGGAACAAATCCAGCAGCTACCCATTACACTGGCACTGTTTAGGAGACACCATTTTCCTTTCCATCAGTTGTGCCAGATCCACATAAGAAACGGGAAAAGAAATTGTAGCAGTGTTTAAATAAATGTTTGTTATTTAGTCCAAATTGAAGTCTTCATTTTTTTTTTTTTAAACATGTCTGATTAAACTTTACTTGTTTTTTTTTTTAATACTGGTCCCAATTCTCCTAGTTGCTTATTTATGTTGGTTTTCGTTTGACTTACCTTTGTATAATTTAAGTCTAGTGTCTGATCTAGGTCAGTACGTCTGACCTAATTTGAGATAAATCACATAAAATCAACTAGAAAATTCAACTGCATTGCTTCAAAATGGATAAAAATGTACACAATAGTTAATTACTATTATGGTGGCCATGCTGTTCAACAATGCTTCATTTTAATGCTTAGGACTTCCTTGGATTTAGGTAATGACTTTTTTTTTTAAGGAGAGGGTGTAGATCAGTAATTAAGATGCTGGACTGCTGATTGGATGGTCAAGAGTTCGAGCCCCGGGATCGCCAAGCTGCCACTCTTGCGTCCTTAACCCTCTGTGGGCGCATAACCCTCTGTGCTCCAAGGGACACTCTATCATGGCTGACCCTGCACTCTTACCCCAGTATCCAAAAAAACACTGATATATGCAAATTTCACTGTGCTGTAATGTATAAGTGACAAATAATGGCTATTCTTCTAATTCTTACAGGATAAACCTGTCTGTATGCACCAAGCTTGGATATCTAGTCAAGGCTGAAGTGCTGAAAGTGACCTCAACCTAAGCCTTAATATATATAAGCCTATATATATATATATATATATATATATATATATATATATATATATATATATATATATATATATATATATATTATAGACAAGAATTGCTCATAGCAGATTAACATTTCTCAAATCTTCAACCTGTTTATTGTAGTGCACATTTCAGATGTGTTGATCTAACAGGAATCACTTGAATTCACTGGAAACAGTCAGCTGCACATAGATCACTATACTTTCCCCAAACCACCATCATTTAGAGGTTCAGTGTCTGAGACAAATCAGTAAATAGTGAATGGTGTTACTAGTAAATTACTCTATCCCAAGCATGGCTCATTTATTCCCCTTTCTCAAATGTAAAAATTACAACCTTTGCAGTCCATTGCATCTACCAAATGACCTTTAAAGCCATAAACAAGCCAGCATATTGCCCGCACAGAAACAAATGGTGCGTTTGTCATGTCCTGCTGGCCATAGAGAGGGTTTCCAGAGCTGCCTCATAGCAGATGTCATCAAGGAAAGGTTAAAGCTCCATTTTATTTTTAAATAGGGATGTAGAACTAACCGGAGGACATGAAAAGATCAGTCCCATGTTTGCAATCGTTTTATATGTCTTTACACTCTGGTAGACACACGGCCTTTATAGCTGAATCAGTTCAGGGCAATTTCACCACAGGGTTGTCTAAATTGCCTTCAAATTTTTAAAGATAGGTGCTTTCTTGGTTCAATCGCAGGAAACGTTATCTGCTTACATGCTTTCCACAGGGCACATAAAATGTTCAATACTCTGGTTTTAAAAATGACTTAAAATCCACAACATGGGAATAGAAAAGCAAGAATAAATTAATAAATGCATGTTTAAATGCCATTGTTTAATTAAGAATTATTGGTAATTATTTATAAATGTATCTGAAATTATCTGAGCTGAGCTGAAGGATAAGCTGAGGGTTTCATGCCGAGGAAGAGCATCACGGATGCGATATTTGCTTTGAGTATGTGTTCATCGTGTGTTTTCTGGATGAGAGAAAGCGTATGACAGGGTTCCAAGAGAAGGATTGTGGTACTGTATGAGGAAGTCAGGTGTGGCAGTGAAGTACGTGAGGGTGGTGCAGGACATGTTTGAGGACAGCGTAACAGCGGTGAAGTGTGCAGTATGAGTTACAGTCACAATGTAGAGGTGGGATTGCAACAAGAATCGGCCCTGAGCCCTTTCCTGTTTGCAGTGGTGATGGACAGGTTGAAGGACATTGTCAGACAGGAGTCTCCATGGACTATGATGTTTGTGGATGATTTGTGGTGAGAGTAGGGAGCAGGTTGAGAAGAGTCTGGAGAGGTGGAGGTACACGCTGGAGAGAAGGGGAATGAAAGTCAATCGTAGTAAGACCGAGTACATTTGTGTGAATGGGAGCGAAGGCAGCGGAGTGGTACGGTTGCAGGGAGAAGAGGTGGTGAAGTTCAACAGTGTAAAGTAATGGAGAGTGTGTCGGAGAAGTGAGTAAAAGAGTGCAGGAAGAGTGGAGAAGAGTTGCAGGGTATCTGCAAGTGTAAAGGGTAAAGTTTAAAGGACTGTTCTGAGACCTGTGATGTACAATTTAAACTCTAAAATACAGGATGTGGAGCTGGAGGGGTGGCAGAGTAGATGATGTTGAGATTTGCATTGGGAGTGATGGGGATGGAAATGGGTTTATTAGAGGGACGGTATATGTAGGATGTTTTGGAGACAAGGTAAAGGAGGCTAGATTGAGATGGTTTGGAGGGTTGAGAGGAGGGATACGGGGTAGATAGGGAGAAGAATGATAAGAATGGAGGTGCCTGGCAGGAGGAAAAGAGGAAGAGCGAAGAGGCGGTTAATGGAGGTGGTGGGGGAAGACATTGGGATGAAAGATGCAGGTGTAGAGGACAGGTTAGTGAGGAGAAAGATGATCTGCTGTGGCGACCCCTAACAAATGGATCCAGAAACAGATGGATTTTACCTTTTATTATGAAACAATATATAATAGAAATTACACTAGTAATAATAATAAGCAATGTTCTCAATGAGAATGCAGATGGAATACACAACTCCTACTGTTCAAAATTGAAATCAAATAAGAAGCAAGCAATGCAGTCCACATGAGTGCTGTAATATTGTACTTCAGTCATACTATGAGGACAGCTTTCTAAATTAGGAAAATAACACAGGGTGATAAAAAGGCATTATATGTATATGTATTAAAGATATTATACATAAAAAGGTATTATATACCTCTTATGGATAAAATCTGAAATAAAAATATCTGAAGCCTAGAAAACTGGCAATAGAAACGGCTTTAAAATAGTTTTATGTAAGAAAGAATAAAACATTTTTCGAGGTTTAGGCAAAACACCAGAGACCAATATTCGATGAAACGCCATTGATGCATACAAGGTTAGACTTCCGCAAAAATATTAAGTCACATTGCCACAGTAGATTATCTTTGTCATGGTTCACTGTCATATTAGCCATCATATCATATTAGTAATAAGCCCGAAGACACTGGATGTCTCCTTGTTGGTGTGTGCTACAAGTCAGTATTCCGGCTATACATTTACACATGGTACTATGGATCCAGAACAATCTATTCGACTCCCAGTGGAATCATTTTTCATGAAGTCTAAAAGCACTGTTTAAGTAAATACGAATGAGAACGTGTTTTTTGTTTTGTTTTGTTTTTTTACACAATTTACACATTGCATGGTCTAAATTCCTCTCGCTAAAGATTCTTGTACGGTAGCTGAAAATGCGGCTGAATTAATACGACCACATTATTCACATAGTTTAATTGTGAAAGGTGCATTCTTTCATTACACAATGCAATCTCATTATCCACTTTTTAATTACTGCTTCATTTGCCCCAAATTGAATTTTCTTCAAAAAAAAATGATTACCATGCCAGCATCAGAAATCCACATGGCTGGGAAGTAATTAAAACATTTTTTTTTAACCCTCTTGCCATTTCTAATCCCTTGTTATTAGACGAAAACTCTCGGGGAAACTCTCGGGAAACATGGATGGATATAACTTTCCTCTCTGTACTAACTGGATATTCTTAATTTAGGTTTAATTGGCTCTATATAATATCCTAACAATGTAGTTTGCACTATTGCACTGATGCAGGGCTCACACAGCTGCATGGGCTGCCTGATATCAGAAACGAAAAATAGAGGAAACGGTATGAGCTAATATACAATGACCCCAATGGCAGCTATCAATTCTTCCAGAAAATTCCTATTTGTGAGGACGGCAGGTTAGTTTCCTGTTGTTAAGGTCTAATGTGTGTACCCAATGCTTCCATAGACACACTGAACAATTGGCACGATATACTCTGTTCAGAAATAGCAACTTTCAATTCATGAGGAAACATTGTGAAAGGTTGCAAATATTGACTTGGTCACGGCGGCTTGTTTTGTTGTTGTGGCTTGCAGTGGGTCCATCCTTGCAGAAGGATGATGATGAAGATGATGATGATGATGGTGAGAATGAAATCAGCTCATACATGACTGACAGGAAAATGTGTTTTCTAAGTTCGAATTATCAGTATCTCACATGATCCATTTTGAAATTATGGTGACAAAGCAAATCCAGTTTCAAATTGAATAGCGGAATCAGAAAAATATACAGTTACACCTGATATCTTCAGTCCACATCGGAAAGAAATACTTTGATCTCATTAAAACTACTTACTTTAAAAAAAAATAAGATTCATGTTAGGGGGCACGGTGGCTTAGTGGTTAGCACGTTCGCCTCACACCGCCAGGATCCGGGTTCGATTCCCGTCTCGGGAATGTGTGTGTGGAGTTTGCATGTTCTCCCCGTGCCTCAGGGGGTTTTTCTCCGGGTTCTCTGGTTTCCCCCGGTCCAAAAACATGCACGGTAGGTTGATTGGCACCTTGGAAAATTGTCCCTAGTGTGTGAATGTGTGTGTGTGTGCCCTGCGATGGGTTGGCATTCCATCCAGGGTGTATCCTGCCTTAATGCCCATAGACGCCTGAGATAGGCACAGGATCCCTGTGACCCGAGGAAGATCGGATAAAGCGGTAGAAGATGAATGAATGAATGAAGATTCATGTTAAGACTTTCTTATAGTGCAAAACCAACTTATTAATATGATCATCTGTAAAATATTAAGTGCAAAAAAAAGAGACAAAATACAGCACAAACGGAATGGTTGGAACGAGGGTAGCCAGTCATTATCTGTGTGTTTTAAAAGGTTCAAATAGACATGTAAACCAGTTCACTCACTATTAGTGTACGCAACGGCAGAAAAGTCTCCAATATGAAATGGCCTTAGTGCACCCTAGTGGTATAATATACACATGATACAGTATAAAATAATCTACACTGAGTCTTATTTTTTCATTTGTTTAAGGGATTATTTTGGTCTGTAATTACTTATAAAAACATTGTTTTCTTTTACAGTAAGATGAACAGGCAGTTTGGAGAAGGTTACAGGAGGAATGTTGGTTTGTACAGGTGTCTATTACAGGGGCTGTTCCTAACACCTTTGAATATTTTATGAGCGGTTCCTGGTATGGCTCTCGCGCATTTTACTGTTAATGAAATGCAGGCAGTGTGAACTGGAGCAGTCCTCAAGGACACAAATCATTATTCACATAACATAAAAGTAGGTCACCAAACAGATGGCCGTGTAGATGATCAGAGTACGTAGCCCTTTCCTGTCCGTGAGGTGTTAATAGTCTGCATGATGATGTCGGATTCCCCTGACTCACAATGTTTTAAGCTTTTGGCTTCATATTGGATTGTTTGCCTGATTTTCCTTCCATGATTCTGGGAGGAGAATGTCTTCTTAAGACTGTCAAGTTCAGTTACCTTCAGTTACAACTCAAAGCATCATCAAGAGGATTGTGCTGCAGCTAAACACACAAACACACACACACACACACACACACACACACACACACACACACACACACACACACACACACACACACACACACAAACAAAATAATTTAGAGGAAAGTTCTGCAAATCATTCAGCTGAACCCATGTACTGTTTCATGCACAGTCATTCTTTATGGTCCTCATAACAGTCAGCCCTGTTGTGTAGCTCACTGTATAACTATCACACCAGGGTGAAGTCTGTATCTATAGGGGTTGTGGAGCTATACTGTTTTTTTGCCTGCCACAAGTGGTTATATGGATTTCAAAGCATTATTTGTCCCACAGATTGGCCTGAACAAGGAGTCGTATCAACTGAAACAGGGAAATTGGGCTAATCCATTTGATAGAATTCAACAAATGGCCACTAATGAGATTGAGGTCAGTCCTTGGTAGATAATTTCATTCCCCCATATTCCACTGTGGTATGGATAGACATTGAGAAAGTCAGAGTTTGTGATTGCTGTTGGAGGGACAGGACAATAAGAGCAAGCCTGTGTCTTTGATAGATGTTTTATTGCCACATACAATGTTTTTTATAGACAAAAAAGGACCAAAAACCAGTTGAGAATTGGATTGGACTGTTATCTCAGTCTCCCTTTATTTTGGTTGTCTGTGGAGTTAGTGTTAGCAGGTTTATCATGTCTGTGGTGGTAATGAATTGGTGCAGTAGATGGATTTTGTAGCAGAATGGCTATGAAATGGTAGCAGATAAAAAAAAATTATGCAGATTGCTGAGAACTGAATGAACAGTTGTTGGCTGTTCATTGGGTCAAATCACTACAAATCAATTAGTTACTAAGTGTAAGAGCCATTGAAGATACTTGTTCATTTATATTGAAGTGTTGTGTAAGTGTTTTCGTGATTTAAAACGTCTCTTGTGAAAATGATGAAAATGATGCTAATGTCTCTTTTTCCGGTGAGAGCCAGTAAAACATGTTTATTCGTGCTAAATAGTTTTTTCAACATTTGCAGTCATTCATTCATTCATCTTCTACTGCTATATCCGATCTTCCCTCGGGTCACGGGGAGTCTGTGCCTATCTCAGGCGTCTATGGGCATTAAGGCAGGATACACCCTGGATGGAATGCCAACCTATCGCAGGGCACACACAATCACATTCACACACACATTCATACACTAGGGACAATTTTCCAAGGTGCCAATCAACCTACCTTGCATGTTTTTGGACCGGGGGAAAACCAAAGAACCCAGAGAAAAACCCCCTGAGGCACGGGGAGAACATGCAAACTCCACACACACATGGCCAAGACGGGAATCGAACCCGGATCCTGGAGGTGTGAGGCGAATGTACTAACCACTAAGCGAATAAAATGTACTGGACTTTGGATTGTTTTTCAAGTTCACAACTAAGAAGAAAATTGGACATTAGACAAATTGTCATCGAAACATTCTGATTGATCATCTTTAAAATGTACGTTTGATTTGTACACATACACAGTCGTAGAACAACATACATTGAAATGCCTTTTAATATGGACTGCAATATGGATTTTTTTTTCTATTTAACTGGGAAATTATAAAGTTGAAGAGCAAAAAAAAACAACAACAAATATAAAAAAAAAAAAATAACAGTACCAGAAGGCAAAAAAAATCTCACTACATGGATTGATATGGTATGAAATAGTTCCGTCTTATAATTACCTCAGTCTGCACTTGTCTTCACCAGATTGTAGCCCACTGAAGTGACGGCACTCCTCACAACCATCAGCAAAACACCAGTGTTCATATCTATCTTCAGACACAAACATTATGGCATTGAAGCTGTTATAGCCTTTCGTGGTAGTTCATAACCTTAATAGTACATTTTATATTGACTGTTAATTTGCCATCCAGCAGTAGGTCATTTACCTGATCTTATATCACTACAGCTATTGCGTGAATTGTGTGTGTGTGTGTGTTTTGTTAAAAGTGCTCTTGAAGTGAAATTGAATGAGATGACTGAGGGAGAAGCAACGGGATCACCATGCTACGGAGATATTTCACATTATCCCCGCTCTGTGTGTGTGTGTGTGTGTGTGTGTGTGTGTAAGTGGCAGCAAGGCCATCATTCATGTAAAACTTTCCCTGTTGTTCATGTTATTCATCGGGCTGTGTGTGTGTGTGTGTGTGTGTGTGTGTGTGTGTGTGTGTGTGTGTGTGTGTGTGTGTGTGTGTGTGTGTGTGTGTGTGTGTGTGTGTGTGTGTGCGCGCATAGGAACCTGCATTTCTGAAGGTTTGGTGGATGGATTTCAGGGAAGCACGTGGTCAGGAGCGTGCTGTTTCGGTATTTTGTTTGTTGTTTTGTTTGGCGTTAACTTTGCACCCTTGGTAAAGCGGAGCGAGGTTTGTTGCATGTAATTGTGAGATGAGGGAATTTTGTTTAGGTTTTTCTACATTTTGTTTACCATGGAGTGGGGCACGGTGGCGTAGTGGTTGGCACATTCGCCTCACACCGCCAGGATCCGGGTTTGATTCCCGTCTCGGTCATGTGTGTGTGGAGTTTGCATGTTCTCCCCGTGCCTCAGGGGGTTTTTCTCCGGGTTCTCCGGTTTCCCTCCGGTCCAAAAACATGCATGGTAGGTTGATTGGCACCTTGGAAAATTGTCCCTAGTGTATGAATGTGTGTGTGTGTGTGTGTGTGTGTGTGTGCCCTGCAATGGGTTGGCATTCCATCCAGGGTGCATCCTGCCTTAATGCCCATAGATGCCTGAGATAGGCACAGGCTCCCCGTAACCCGAGGGAAGATCGGATAAAGCGGTAGAAGATGAATGAATGAATGAATGAATGAATGTTTACCATGGATGAATTTTTTCTTTTCTTACCCTTTCTTACTTTTAGTTTCACGGTGTTGAAACTTAAAGGTGTTGAAACTTGTGAACCTCACCGTGCCATAACTAAAACAATTACACCCGTATACGGTTCCAAGGACTGCTATACTGTGTTTTATGATTCATTACTGTTCACACACACACACACACACACACACACACACACACACACACACACACACACACACACACACACAGATTTACTATTCCCTGCTTTCTCACACATCCTGTACGTTGTGTGCGATTTACTTTTCATCAGAAGAGAATATTATCAATAGTTTGACTTCAGTGCCATCTTCTGGTAGCGAGGTTTCTGCATCTGTTTATACTAACTGCATTTTCCCCATCAGCCATTCCTCAAGATCATTTTCATGTAGGCAAAAAGGAGATGTATGTCCAAATTAGTACTAAATGACTATATCATTGAATTAGTCATTAAAGAATCAGAGATAAAAAAAACCCGTTTTGCATCAGAAACCCATAGATCATAACTAAAATCATGAATATCACTAAGTAATCACTAAATAATGAATAAAAGCTATTCCTGGAAGATAATTAATATTACCCATGAGATTTATCCTAAAGGTAAGAGTTTGATATTTGAATTTAGCATGTACTAATTAACTATTTTAAGTGTTAAGTACTGATACATGGTGTGTTTATGTTCTTTAAAATATTGTGTGTCAGCTCTGAGGCCTGGCCAACACTAATATAAGGCTGGAAGAATGTATTGTTGCTCACATCTACCAGAGGCTTAACTCAATTATTTAACCTCTCGCTTACATAGCCATTAGTCCAGACAGCAAAAGCTGCTGGGTATGCAGAGATCATGCTCAGATATTAAAGCTGGCTGTTACACAACTTGCATAAAGCTAACAATCCAAGCGGTGGGACACTTCTGGTTCATGCAACACGAAAATGACTTTGCGCCTTCTAGATTTAATGAGCGTCCTGTTTGAGTGCCCCCTGGTGGCGATCCAACCCCCCCACCTCCTTGCTTTCTTACTGACAAGGAGTTATCCTGCTACCATGGCAACTGAACCACAGGCTTTATCTTATAGTTGATGTTTGTCTCTATGCTGTGTTTCAGCATTGTAAGAGCTGTTAAAGTCAACATATTATGCTATAATTGTGCGACAGCTATGAACATGCCCTCAGTGTCATCCACCATTGTTGTGGAGGCTTTTAAAGAAGGGCACATTCAACAAGCTGTCTGCATGTGAGGGAATTCATGCTTACACAAATGTGTTTTCTGTATGCACCATATTGCACTGAGCGATGCTTAGTGCTCAGCATAGTAATTAAAGCGCTGATTCTAAAGTGTCTAGCATGTCACGAAGTAGCCCGCTTTAGAAAATGGGCGTGATGGAAATGAAGTGTGCACACAAAAGTAGGTTGTGAATTATATAGAAAAAAATAATAATCACACTGTATCACACTAACGTTATAGACAATGCTTTTTCAAACTGATAATAAATACAGTTTTGCGGGAAAACTATGCGCTTTTTTGAAATTCACGCCTGCAGCATGTCTCATTGTCTCAGCATAAGTTTAATTATGTATAAAATATGGATTTATGAGATTTGCATTATGATTTTTAGGCACATTTGGCCGAACACATTTGTCGAATTGGGGACGTAGAAAATTCTGTTTGTTTCTCAAACCTTCTATTTGTATTTCAACATAAAACAGGCTCTCAAACTTCAAATTGATATGCACCGAAGTCTTTCTGAAAACTTGGATAAATCTGCCTTAGTTTTTCTCACATCCCGAGTTGTGCACATGTCTGAAATGTCTAAAATAATTTACTATTACATTTTGCTTTTGATCTTTTTTTTTCCCCCTCCAACACCAAAGGCGTATCAATATTTCACTTTCTGAGAGTATCTGTGAATTGTGCATGCAGGCAGTTAAGTACAGCTCAACGGGCATGACCTCCAGACCCTATTCTGGAAGGTGGGTTACTTTCATGTGAATCCTGGCTTACTGGAGCTATTTTTGTCAGCTCGTGTGAACGCCAGTGTCCTTGAAGGTGGTGTAACAGCGCAGCGCTGGGTAAAGTCTTAACCATGAACTACATCTTCAAAAGCATGCGTCTGCCAATCAGTTCTTTAGACTGAATCAGAACCTGAGCAGCTTGAATCAAAGACTCAGTGGAATGTATAATAGAATCGTCGAGGGTCTCTTGAGCTCGTCGAAATAAAGAAAGAGAAGTGCAATTGATTCAGTACTATACTATATCTGCGGAGATTCCTGAGGTCTGTGTGACAGCCTGTGAGTGGGTAGCAGGGCTGAATGTTCCTCAGTACGCTTGTAGCTAAGACCTGCTTCTGCTGGCACATTTTGCCTGCATTTCCGTTCATTAGAGACTCAGCAGGGAGTGTAGCAGTTTGGTGAGGACGGCGTGCGAGGCGCAGCCGTCGGGAATGTCCCGCACTGGCATGCTCTGGCTGCAAGCTGTTCCTGTTCAAATCGCTGCGAGTGTTTGTGTGTGTGTGTGTGTGTGTGTGTGTGTGTGTGTGTGTGTGTGTGTGCGTGTCCATGTGTATCCGCCTCTTTGTGCATTCTGTCCCTCTGAGCTCATTATGCCAGTTGCTCAAGACAGTTCATAGTTACACTGTGTCACTCAACTAGTGTTGCATTTGGCAGTCGTCACTCATATAGGTGATCCAAGACAGCCATTGTAATCCAGGAGTAAAAATCAATATTCATTCTCTACCTCATTCTCCCTTTTTCGCAATCCAGTATCCCACACCGTTTGTCCGATCAGATTGATGGACTCTTCAGCTTCAAACAATACTGTAGCGATCTGCACGAAACATAAGAGCTTTTATTCAGCGAGAATGCAGCTCGTGTGCCGCATGCTCCTATCTTTAGCTAGCGAAGGAGCAGGAAATGTGGTAAGGGTTCAGCCCGTTGCCATGGAGACTTTTGTACCTGCCTGCGGCTGCTGAATGATGGCATGAATGATGGGGATGGAGCGGGGGAGTACCCAGCTAAGAGAACACGCTCTGAAACGTGACAATCCATCATAAAAAAAGGCCATTTTTATTACATTATTGCATAGCTATATGAATATACTTAACATATATAACAGTGAAACACCAACCAATATCAGGAGCAGTGCAATAAGAGTGGAGTGTTTAAGGAACAACATTATACAACAATGCTGCATTCTGAGCCTATGTATTTGTTTGCAGTCGTTTATTGTGCTATGATGAATCTGATCCCTTAGGTAATTCCAAGCAGAGTGTGAGGCAATCAGTGCTGTGCATTGGATCATGTTACACATCTGTCATTTATCCATCTCTAAAATGACAAGTTGCATAATAATTTGAATAACTGTATGAAAATCTAGGCATACTGCAGCATAGAGGTCTCTGCTTCAGCCTCAGTACAAGTGTGCAGGCGAAGCTAATGAGGCAGCTCCATTCCAAACCACTGTCCTCTGTGGTTAATTTTAGAAGAGGTTACTGAGATAATTGTGCGAGTGTTTATTGGATGATTGACAGTCGATGAACAAGATGGGCATATTGGGAGGTATCAAGTGTGTCTGTTTGTCTGTTGTTTGGCAGTATTATACTCGCATATGGTCTGGCAGCCCAGTTCTGACAGGCTCAGGAGGAGCTTGGTGAGTGGGAGAGAAAGAAAAGAGAGAGAGAAAGAGAGCGAAGAGAGGGGAGCGAGGGAGAGAGAGAGAGAGAGAATTAAGCAATAGAAGAGAAGAAAGTGGCTGTATGTAAGTGAGCGAGCGTGGGGGCAGTCTGCCAGAGTGTGATAACTCCAGCTTAACTCTCAGCCTACATTACCTGCACTTCTACACACTCATTAGTACACACGCATGCGCACACACACTCAGCCATGATGGACTGTATTCTGAGCAGAGCAAAGTGACTTCCCTCCAGTTTGTGCTCACCAAAAGATCTGATAGCAGCCACAAACTATTGGTAAGTCAATGCCTCTCTTTCCTTGTACTGATCTCATTGTGTATACGCTTAATCTTAGAAAACGGTCTGCCTATAAAACAATAGTCCTTTCTGAGTCATGCTAATATCGGACTTCACAGTGTTAGTTTAATTGAAAAAAAAAGTATAATTATTGGCAGAGATGGCTTCGTTTAGCTTTTAGCCTGTTGTCGTTCATCCAGTAATCTTATAATGCCTCTAAGCTTGGTGTGTTTCCATGCTTGCCAACTGCCCCTGTTGGAGCTCTTTAATGCCTGTATAATAAGATTTAAGAGTCTGACTTTTGGTAACACGTTGCTGTCATCTATGGAAGTCTCCAGAGGCTTACAGAGTCACAGTGTTGGCAGCACTGTGTTTGGGGAGATTCCCCCAACTCATTCCTTTTTTACATTTTTTTTTTCGGTGGCATACTGCACGAAACAACATGGGATGAGAAAAAAATGGCATGATTTAAAATTATGCGTGACATCTGGACACAAAAATTATCTATCTGTCTGTCTGTCTGTCTGTACTTGCATTCTGAGATTAATCTTTTCAACCATTTTTGTCATTTTGTCTCTCTGCAATTCGAAATTACAAATGGAGCTCACGCCTAGCCATGGGAACAGAATGGATGTTTTTTTTTGGGTGGTTTCTCTACAAGAATGTAAATCTGCCACAGTAAGAAAACAAATGTAGACACAACCATTGCTGTGATTAGAGAAGGATTATGATTTATTAAGAACTGGTGGTGAATATTAAGTCATCCGAATCTCCTACAAAGAGAGAATGTGAAATTGTCCAGAGCATCTGCTGACCCTAACCTGTCTACACTATAGCATGATGTACATTGAACGTCTGCATGACTTGTAGCGTTTCATTTGTTCAGTGACATTTTAGTTTAAATAGCAGTGGCACCTGCTGACAGGCCCGAGGAGCGCACAGGATGATGGCCGTGTTCCATTGCTCAGCACAGCTGGACAGAAAAGCTATTTTCAGTTGCAGGCAAATCCACTGGCAACTTAGGCCTGCGTGACATAACCTTCTATAGCATGTCATCACCGTGTTATCCTATACTACTGGCAAAAATAGCACATTTTTTTGTCATAATGCAAAGGAGACAAATAATAGTTGATTATATAAACTGATAATAAATGTATAGAGTAAACACCCATGAAACCAACTCCATGGAATTACTGTCTTTTATGTATAATTGTATACTCCAAAATCAGCTGGAACATGTATCATTTCTGCTGCCAAAACACTATTGGATTCTTGTTTCCTGCTTGGACTCAGTTGGCAGACAATATGAGGGAGTCCATTACCAATCCTAATTATGACTTTCCAAGGAAAATTTGTTTTTGTCGAAAAAAACAAACAAACTTGACAACAGAAGGCATTATTGATTTCTGCAGTGTTGCTCAAAGGAAGTCAGCAAAGCATGATTAGTGTCCCTGGAAAGCTCATTTGGCATGTGGAAAGCTGCATCATTCATCAAAGTTGATCTCAACATACTAATAAACTCTATTTGGTTATATACATTCTTAATGCATATTAATAATAATGTAATTTAGACAGCATGTATGGCATACAGTCACAACCCATAATTCCTTCTGAAAAGATGTGGCTGCTGAATGACGGCATACAGCAAAAGTAATGATAATAATTTTACATGTAATGGAAGACTCTAAAAGATCAAAATGATATCATTTCCATCTATATCAAACATACATATATATATTTTTTGTAAATGTAAATGTACATTTGACTTTCTCAAAAAGACATGGCTTGCAAAAGATACATTAGTGTTTAGAAATTCAAGCACAAGTTGCATTGCATTAGGTTGGATATAAAGTGGCACAGAAGCCAACGTTTCTTTGTCATCAGCATGGCAAGATTAAGAGATTCACACCAGTGAAATGATATAAAGTATAATTATCTCCAGGCTTAAAAGCTACAAGAAAATAGCTAGGCCACTAAAATATCCACGTCAACGTTAGGGGGGAATTAATTAAGAAGTTTAGAACAACTAGAGCTGTAATGAAACCACGAGCTCAAGGATGTAAATCTATTTTCCCGCAGGCACAGTGAGGAGGATGCTTTGAGAGGCAGGAATGTCTCCATAGAGCATGTAGTGCGATTTGCAAAAGATTGGTGCCATTTTGGGTCCCAGTGCTCCAAATATAAAAATGAACACAAGCTTCATGCCAGAAGATTTTTTTTTATGACAAGAGTGATTTTCACTAAATGCTACTGGGCCCAGGCAGTGTGGTCCGATACTCAAGGGGGCTTTGATGCAAAAAGAGGTACGATGAAAGAAATAAGAAGTATTCTAGGGGTAGAGGATTGAGTTGTTTTTCTCCAGTTAGTGCTCTGGATAGCCCAAATGATATTGTGTTTTATCAGGACAAATATGTGATGCTTAATTTGACATAAAATGATTTACTGACAAGTTTGGGGGATCAAATAAGCTCCGCCCACTGACTAAACTGCGATCAGCTGTTTCGTAAGCTAGGAAGAAATGTTAGAAATGGAGCATTACTACACTGAAAGGCATCATGCTAACACATGTCATCATAAAAGTACACATTTCAAACTTATGAATCAAAGCTAGATGCCAATGGGTCATGTTAATTCCATTGCTATTCGTTTGATCCGTAATGTAGGTGTAAATATTAAATAAATAATATTATGAACAAAAGAGGGAGCGCGCCCAAAAGTTATTTAACCACAGTATGCTCAGGCTGGTGTACCGTCTCCTACACATTGAGCGCATTGGTATGCAGTGCGCTGATCCGAGTGTCATCCCTATGCTGAGGAGCTGTGTGCTAGTCATTCCACCCACCCGCAAAATACAAAAACACTCACATACACATAAACACTGAACACTTACATTAGTGTAAACTTATATTTTACACTCGACAAATTTATACCCAGCATAGCGGGGGTTCTATAATTCACTACTGTTACTGAGCACAAGTCGGACAGGTGCTTTAAACCATTTGTTATGTCATGTCAAATGGACACTCAGCCAAGAGGAAGTTTGTTTTCACCGCAGTGTGTGTGTGTGTGTGAGAGAGAGATAGAGAGAAATCTGTAAATTATCCATCCCAGTGGAGAATGCCCAGTAGCACAATAGTTCATATGAATGTCATCTCACAACAGAATATTGTTCTGGGAAACTCATCACTGCTAATCAGATTCCTCTCATGTATAAAAGTGTTTGTTGAAATTCCTAAAGTTGCCTATGAATCAAGCTTTCCCAGTCTTAATGACCCTGGAGAAATAGTGTTTGACATTGTAATCTTGTCTGACCCTGGTGTACTTGTGTAAATAAGTGGTCTGTTTATTTCCCTAGTCTATTATTGGCTGGTATTCACATACATCACTGTGGAGGACTTGTATTTCATAACTAAACATTTTCATTGGAATGCCTTTTTCCTGATAATCATTTCTCTTACTTGTCATAAGTCGATGTTTGAGTGATGGATGTGAGGCTTTGCTTCCACTGACTATTACTATTATAGCCGCTATCATTCTTCCCATCAAATCCATCATAAAGTGGCCTTGAATACAGCAATGGCTGTATATATATATATATATATATATATATATATATATATATATATATATATATATATATATATATATATATATATATATATATATATGTATTTATAGATCAAACATGTATAGTGCATGTTTTGGAAAGTTACAAAAGATTAGCAAGGCTTATGGTATATATTTGGGACAATTAAATCTATGGACAACTTAAAATAAAACTTGACTGTATGTACTGTATTACATTTCCATTTACAGCATTTAGCACTTTGTCTCCATCTAATTATTCAAAACGCAACCAAAAGGTGATTGTTAAACATTTTAAATGATTGTTTTACTGCAAACACGTCATTTCAAAAATATTATAAACTCCAAATATATTCATAAACTTTGATCCAATATAGAAATGTTTATACTTGTCTTGCCTGAACTAAATAATATATTTGATATATTTGAAAAAAAAAAGTACCACCTGCTTATTTAGAACTATAAATAAGTGTAGTCCTTGATTCTTATTAGAGAGTAAAGACACGGAGAGTCATGTTGAGAGTTGAGACGTATGAGTAGTGGATTGTGGATTGACTAGTACAGGGGTGTTCTTGCAGTGGATGATATAATTCTCTGTTGATTGTGTGATTGCAGCGTATTATAGTATTGTATATTTGTCTTTTGCCAGCCGTTTCTAGATAAGTTGCGGGTTCAGGGCACTGTGATGGTCCTGTGGAATCATCACTAGTGATGGAAATTCGACTAAAGGGAAAAACGTCCCTACATTGCCATCTCCAAATTTAATATCTAAAGTTGTAGTGCAAAATTCCAATTTTATTTGTCACATACATGTTCATACAGATCATGACATGCAGTGAAATGCTTTTTACGACCAGTAAACATGAAAGTAAAGAGAAAAATGTATAATAGAAAACAATTAACGAAATCACGTACAAGGTATATAAAAGTATAAAATCTAACTATAAAATATAAGATATGAATGTACACATATTCATATCAGGGACAGCAGGGATAGATATATGTATAATAGACATCGACAGAATGAAGTGTCCATGTGCTGGAATGAAAGCTTTAAAGTGACTTTATGCTGTGCCAATCCAGTCTTAGTGTCAACATGTACAAGGAAATAAGAATATTCAGAAATATTAGGAAATGGGAATATAGGAATATTAGTTACTTTCTTCCTCATCTTTCCATGATGGAACTTAACTAAGTGGGCAAAAGGGTGAAAATAAGTTCACCCTTTCACTAGCACTTTTGCAGTGTATTTTCAGCATAATCAACTTGACGATGTATGTATTAAAGGTCACTCAGGCAAAGTCCTAGTGCTGGCTGTATTATGCTTTGAAAGCATCTGTGTTATTTGCTCTGGCTTTAGTTGGGATGTGCTCCACAACAGAGGGTACATTACTGGCCATGTGTTGGATCTATGGCTGCATTTGGCAGTCCTTGAAGGTGCTTGCTCCTCTTCATCAGTACTTTGAGTGGGTAGCTATGCTCAGGAAAAACCTAGTTTATCAGCAGTGAATGTGTTGTAGATTTAATATCTACTCTCAGGATCATCAACTTGCATGAGGACTGTGTATGTACTTCATTCAATACAGTAAGATGTTGCTGTTAAGATATTTTACGGAGCTTCTTGAGGGTACAAGTCTTAGATTTGTGATTATGCCCACAAGGACTCTCTTCATCAAGCTTCGTCTTTCAGCCATTAGGCAGATGTTAGTTATGTTGTTATGTAATAATCTTGTTATTGTTAACGTTATTGTATTATTACTAACATGCTATTGCTAAACATTGTAATGTTATTACTGTGTAATGTAATTGCTGTTATTACTATGTTATTATGTGTAATAGCCTGTTGTTGCCATGTAAAATATCCTAAGCATTATTACAATATATTATATATTATAATATACAATGCTATATGTTATTACCATACTATTGACAAAATGTTATTGCAACGTTATTACCCTATTTTTACCATATAATAACTTAAGCATTATTACAACATTATTAGAATGTAATAACCTAAGTAATATTACTGTTATTTCTGTTATTACTAATGTTAGTACCCTGTTATTACTATGTAATAGCCTTAGTGTTATTACAATTGGAATTAACATGTTATTACTATGTAATAACCTTAGTGTTATCACAATGGTATTACCCTGTTATTATTATGTAATAAACGATGCATTATAATAATTTAATTGCTGTCACCAAAATGTTATTACAATGTTATTACTATGTTATAACAAGTTTTATTACAAGTCTAGCGCCCTGCTATTGCTATGTAATAAGGCTTAGTTTTGTTACCATGTAATAAACAATCTGTTACTATAATGTAATTACTGTTATTACCAACATATTACAATATTACAATATTACTACTATGTAATAACCTTAGTGTTATTAACCTGTTATTACTATGTAATGACGTGCGTTATTATATTGCCATTACTATGTAATATCAGTGTTATTACATTGTTATTACTATGTAATACGTTTTGTTGCAACATTATTACCATTATTATGTGTTATTACAATGAAATTACTGTTTTATTACAATTTTATTACTATGTATTCACCTGTGTTATTACAATGTTATTACTATGTAATAAGTTTTGTTGCAACATTATTACCAGCATGTTATTACAATGTAATTACTGTGTTATTACCAATGTGTTATTACAATGTTATTACCCTGTTATTACTATGTAATAACCTTAGTTTTATTACCCTGTTATTACTATGTAATGACGTGTTATTAAATTGCTATTACTATGTATGGTCAGTGTTATAGCATTATTACAAAGTTATTACCATGTAATAAACAATGATGTTATTACAATGTAATTACTGTGTTATTACCAACATGTTATTACAATGTTATTACTATGTAATAAGTTTTGTTGCAACAGTATTGCCATGTTATTACTATGTATTACTATGTAATAAACGATGATTTATTACAATGTAATTACTGTGTTATTACCAACATGTTATTACAAAGTTAATACTATGTAATGACCTAAGCGTTATTATAATGCTATTACTGTATTATTACTATGTTATAACATTAGTGGTATTACAATGTTGTTACCCTGTTATTACTGTTATAACAATATGTTATTCCAATGTTATTACTGTCTTATTACCAACGTATTCCCATTATTACTATATGTATATGTACAAATTGCATATATTTTGACATTTAAAGGAATTGGCCACTATCTTTACTAATGCCTGTATACATCTCCTCCCATTACCACCAAAGCAGTCTTTCCCTTTTTGCCCCATATAAAAGTTGAGATCTTAAGAATAATCAGATGTCAAAAACCATGTCTACTCTTTTAGTTCAATAGTGCAATAAATTATAGCCCAATCCAGTTCTCCCTTATAGAGAACACTGTTACAGAAAATGCTTACTCCTTTCACCTTTTGCTTCCAAACCCCAGTGGTTTTCCAGCTATACCCAAAAAGAATGTGTGCCCCACTTTATCTACCATCCACCCACCCATGGTCTAAATTTGGCTTTTTTTCCTTTTGCTTGCTGCGTGTACACTGTTCATTCGCTGGTTGTATGCACTGTACTGAGGAGATTCTTCTCACCTCTATGTTTTAGAGTCAGTATGGAGGAGGCTGACCTTTTACGAGAAAGACTACAGGCCATCACCGTGAGTACAGTACTAGAAATTTATATATTTTCATATATAACTTTTCATGCAGGATGGTTGGTTTTTAGCCAATTTGCATGGCTTCTACACTTTTTTTTACACATATTCAGTTAAGGTCTTATGCAGTATAAAGTGGAACCTTTTTTGGAAGCTAAGAACACTTAGATGGGAAATCCTATTCTGTAACAGTGTATTATCAATTTTTGGCCTTTATTAAGCAACCACTAAATATACATTTTTCAGTGATGTGTATGATAACCAGATTGTTCTTATCTTAGCACACAAATGTCATGCTTGTAAAGAAATCCCTATTTACTGAAAATTATGATCAGGCAATTGTTCCTGTTATGTATAATCTTGTCTTGTTCCTGGCGATCACATTTAATTTTACACCTTAGGAATCAAATGTACAGCACTTAAAGAATCAGAAAACCGAGCCTACAATCACGTTTACAGGAATCTGAAGACTAATTTATGCCAGCTGATTTGTGTGTTGAAACAGGAGAAAAGGAGAATACAAGAGGATATTGCAACAAAAAGGAGAGCGATTGAGGAAGAGAAATTAAAACTTCAATATCTAAAGGTATAAAATGTCCTACAGTTTCACAATCTTGTATGACTTCTTTGAGCTTCTATAGTTTTAGGTCTTGATCTACTGATAACAAAGAAATCTTGTGATTGTCCAAATAGAAAAAAGCTCTGCGGGAACAATGGCTCATGGATGGCCTGAGCAGTCAGAATGAACAGGAGGAAGAAGCCATGAGAGCACAGGCTCAAGAGGAGCAGCAGCAGACCATGATCTTACAGCAACAAATCCACAGGTACTCCAAACGCCAGGACTGCATCAGTTTCCGGCGTGTCTGTTTCTGTTGCTTGTTTTATGCAAGTGGACTTTGCATCCAAAATCCAAGTTGACTTTTCAAGATCCAAAATGCAAATTCTGAGAAATACAGCAGTGATTGCGAGGTGAAAAGTCAAACGTGTTAAAGGAATGTTGAAGTAATAATTGGGAGTGCTGTAATGAGCACCATGAATCAATAGTGTACAAGTTAGATGATGCACTGCAAAGGGTGATAGGGTGAAAGGGTGACTCTCATTGGGAAATCTTTGTGATTTCAAACAGGAGCATCTGCAGTAACACAATGTAATTCAATAGTGCAGATGATCCAAGGAAAACTGAAGATGCATTTGTTATGTCTAGAACCTGAGAGAAATCACAGCAGTAGAAGTGTTTCAGTATCAAGCACCTGCCTCATGTCTGGCAGCAGAAGTACACATACAGCTTGAGAGGAGAGAGAGAGAGCGAGAGAGAGCACACTATTATGTTTGCTCTAATCCTGCAGTGGTTTAAATTGGAGTGAAACGGGGACTCCAGCAGCTCTAGCTACGATATTCTATCTAATAGGTGACTCAAAAATGTAATACAGGCATGAGGGCATCCTGGGATATTCCTTTTCCTCTGCAATCCACCATCAACAAATCCGAGAGGGGTGCAATAGCTTATAATAGGAAGACAATAGCTGCAATAGGAAGACACACTCTCAGTACAAAACAATGTCCCAGTAGATCTGTAGCTTTACCCAGTAGAAAAGCGGTGTAAGAAAATGTTGGATTCAACAAAGTTTCTCCCAGACTAGAATTAAAAAACACTTATCGGAAGGCTGTTCAGAGTAAGGGGATTTGCAGGAACAAGATCGGCACCATGCTGTAGTCTTTATTATTCTAAATACTAATCTCTTAGGGAAGTGGCTTAAGAGGATTATTTAGATTGGATTAAGATGAATATGTTAAACTATAATTCTGCCGTGTACAATGACATCAGATCCGAACTGACGTATGACTAAGTGATTAGCATTAAATAGCTAATCAAGGAATCCTAAATAACGTCCCCGGTATGTCCGAACAGCAGAGTCACTGGCTACGTTCAAGAGATGGGAGAAGACACAACTCTTCCTGAAACATTTGAACTTTTCCTCTTTGCAAAAAAAAAAAAACAACAACCTCTCAACACTTTGTAATGTTCTGAAACAATGTTGATTTATTCGTTGATAGAGACCCAAAGAGCACTTCGCTCTGGATAAGGGAGTCTGCTAAATGTCGTATGTGTAAATGTACATGTAAATGCATTCAATTTCTGGGTGCTCAGAATGCATCAGTCTAAAAAAAGAAACTTTTTTTTGATAATCAAGGTAAATACATTAAAATCTCCATCTCTCGTTATATTCGTAAAAGCGGGATGATGCAGACTATAGCCAGGTTGCATTTCATTTCACCACAGTTCCTTGCGTTACATGGATTGATTTCTTTTTTTCTTCCCAAACAAAATCTCTTTGAGATTCTTATTTAGTGAACTGTCTGGGCTCTGATCACTAAAAGCAAAGAAGCAATCTGAAAGGAATCCCAGAAGGCAAATCGTCCATTTTTATTTATTTATTTATTTTTTAAATAAAAGTCATGCCCTCAATCACAGAACAGCAAAACAAGTTCCCTGTTTCCACTCCACTGCTTAACTATCTGTGACCCACAACCTGGAAAAGTTAGTTTCAAAGAATCGAAATTTAGCCTTGCAATATTACTCTAAAAGCTTTCTATTTAAATACAGTAGCACTTGTGGTTGTTGGTCAGCTGTGAATACTAGGAGAAACTGAGACGAAGAAAGAGTAGCCTAAGAAAATAATATAAAGAGCTATTTGGCCTGATTATACGTAACGGAAAGAAATGACTTCCTTTTCAACTGTGTGCATGTGGAAAAAAACAACATTCATACATAAAAAAAAAACAACACCAACCCAAGCTAAAACAATATTAAGTCTACAAAGAATGGATTTTAAGATCAGACATGGCTCCTACAACTAAAGTGACTAGGGTTAGTAGCAATAGAATTATGGCTGAATGTGTCTTTTACTGAATGTCACAAACAACACTATGCTTGATAAAAAATTATCTTAATGCTGTTATTGTTTCTAAAGCGTCAGCTATCAACTGAATAGATAAAATAATCATTGTTATCAATGGTAATATGTATTGTTGATGAAAATGAGTTCATTTACGTCTTAATATTATTTTACATGAAAAGTAAATTTGATGTATATTTATGTAACACTACTTCAAACTTCCAGCAGGATATCATTTCTGGACTGTTCATCTTATTCTCTTTTACTGTTCACCTGTTCCGCAGAATAGAGAGTGAGATTGATAGTCTTGAAACAGAAGAGCTGAATATCTCAGCGAAAGAAGAGGTCATTTTAAAACGACTGAAGGAGGTGGAGAGGACAGCCGAGGACATTATAAAGGTATTGCTTGGTTCTGTCATTTGCGCATGTTTGAAGGAGGCGAAGACTTACTGCAGCATTGTGGGTAAATGCTGATGGGTCAATAACCTAAGGTGTGCTTTGGTTTTGTACCGACTGTTACAAAACTATTGCTTGCAATCTCCCGGCTGTGAGAGTGGATGGAAGGCAGTTTTGCGAAGGATGGATTACTCATGCTACTTTGTTTGACGTCTTCACATCCTGTTTTGTTTTTATGTACACCAACTGTACTCCTATACAGGAAGTAAATGGAGATGTGCAAAGAGGTAAAGACAAATCTTAACTTGTTTGTCTTAACTTGTTTTTTTTTAAATACCATCTGATTTATACAAAAAAATACACCTTATTTATTATAGTAATAACTTATTTGTCATTTTACAGATATCTACTCCACGACACCCAATGTTCCCAAGTCATATACCCCAACTCTTATCAGAAGAATCAACAGTCCGGTAGACGATCCTGGTAGTGAAGCAGAGAAAAGGGGTATGTTTCACATTCTCTGATTTTGTTTTGTATTAATACAATTAATTCTGTTAATAAGGGGCAATTAAACGTTAAGCAACTTTCCGCCAATATGTATTTACACAGTGGTTTATTGTTTACTCTTCGATCCTCTTGGGGAATTTAGTGCTAAATTACCGCTCATTAAAGGCCATTGTAAACGCAGGGTGACGCACCTAAGCATAGATAAATGTCTTGTAGAAAGTGCTATCAGCAACTGGAATATAAATACACACTCTGAGGTAAAAAGCATCTAATTAGATTGTTCCAGGCCAATTAGTTGTTAGTTTAAGTCATTTAAGTATAGCTTTAATTAGATTAGTTTGGTAAGAATTTGAAATTAGGCAATCACTTTTGCACTGCACACTGACAAAGTTTATATTTTGAAAAGAACAAAAAAAAAACAAACAGCTTTAAGTTAAGGAACATATAAAAACAAATATTTCTAAATATCTTCCTTTTGGTTTTCCAGTATAGAGTATTCAATTCCTTAATTCCTGTCTTTCACCTGAGATCTTTGATGTGTGTTTAATGAAACGTGTGGCTCTGCTTAAACATGTATTTACTACAACATCTTCATCACCACTATATCTATAGTTTATTTAGATCCCTAATGAGTGAAAGTGGTAGACAACTTGAGGGAAACCAGTCGTATAGACTAAGGAAGGCGATAGCTCAGTAGGGCTCATCATTAAGGAGGGTGTAGCTCAGTGGTTATTGTGCCGGGATATTGATTGGAAAGTCCGGGGTTCATGCCCCGGTATTAACAAGCTGCCACTCTTGGCTTCTTGAGTAAAGCCCTTAACCCTATATTATAGCTGACTCTGCGCACATATATAATGTATATGTGACAAATAAAGGCTATTCTATTAATGAATGCATTTAATAATAATCTTTTATCCATTTCAAGTCATGTAATCAGAAAAATAATTACTAGTAGATAAAAGATATTGAATATCGGTAATCATCAAATATTACTTATAGGAGTCTTGGACTAAGCATATGACAGGCATTAAAAGTTGAAACACATTGAATCAGAGCGGTGGATCTCAGGTATCTGGCATGATATCTTGCCCTTTTTTACGGCGGTTTCAGCACTCGATGATGCAGAAGGTGCTGAAACCTGCAGGAGCAAGATGATAGAGAATAAGAACAGAATGAGAATGAATCATTGCACATTAGGTGTAGGAGAGGGGCCACAGTAGGGAAATGTATCAGCATCACATCAGGAGGCTGTAGAACACACGTAGCTTTGTAGATAGAAAGAACAGGTATAGCCTAAAAGGATGTAGACTGTGACCAGTGTGCAAGGATATACTACAGCGTGCCGAGCTCATGACTCCCCTGAATCTGCCGCATTCCCTACAAGAAAAACATTTTTCAACCCAAAAATCTCAATTTGACAGGATTTTCCTGTAGATGTTACAGGAAAAGCAAGGAGCTTGATTTACATAGGATTATTCATACACAAGGAAATTCAGAGTGCAATTCAAGGTCAAATATAGAGATAGTTGATTATTATTATTATTGTTATTATTATTATTATTATTACTGTTATTATTACTATTATTCTAAACACTAATTCCAAAACAGCACATTTGGTAGAAAATGAAAAGTTCAATTTACAGAGGGACACCATTTACTGTTTTGTAGGTTGTAGTTTCCCCAACACAATCCCTGTGATTGGATATGCAAAAATCCCACAAATTATATATATATATATATATATATATATATATATATATATATATATATATATATATATATATATATAGATATATATATATATATAATCAAATGTATTTGTGCTGTCTTGGGATTGTACTGTCCCTGTGTTTTGAATATGCAAAAATCCAACTAATATATATATATATATATATATATATATATATATATATATATATATATATATATATATATATATATATATATATATATATATATTGCAGTAGTAAGACAGTTGTACAACAAAAACGATATTATCACTATTAATAGTGTTAATCAATATTATTATTTTTATTATTATTTTGCATTATTATCATTAATAGGTAGTAACATAGGCCTTTTTACCTCACAAAAGCATTATTTAAAGAAAATGACTATAGTAACAAAGAACAAGTTTTGACAAATAATTGAGAAAATAAAAAGTCGAATTTAAAAGACAGTATCATTCAAATTATTCAAACACTAATAATGTTCAGATAGTATGTTCATTATTCTAAGGTTTTAACAGGTGATTGAAAAAAAGCTCCAAGAGGCATCAAATTGATCTATATTTCCAGAAACAGTATATCTAAGTCTTTCCACATGCATGGCTTTTTGCAATCATCATACCATACTGTATACCATACCATACTGTAATTCATGTTTTCTAAATCTATAAATGGCATTATTACACCCATAGCTTGACTTAATCTAATATAAGGTTTTTTTTTCTCCAGCCATGTACGCTATGGAGATCAGTGTGGAAAAAGACCTGCGCACAGGCAAGAGTCATGTTCTCTCCACTGCCACAGTCAATCCACAGGAATTCCAGGAGAAAGGGATCAAAGTCTACGACGATGGCGTGAAATCGGTCTATGCTCTACAGTCATCTGGAAAGCAGTCTGAGGATGCACATGATGAACTGAGCCCCCTGGACGTGGAGGAGCTTCTGAGAAACGCCACAGTGACGGAAGACCTAGGTGATGTGAAGTATCATGAGCCGGTTTTCTCCAGCCCTTACAAGTCCAGTACTCTTCAAAAAGCGGAGGAAGGGATGGTCGGCCCAGGTCCTAATGGGATAAACATATTGCAGCCTGACAAGCAAATGTGTCAACTTGCCAAAACCTTGAGTGCTTATACTCAAGACCATGTGACTTTTCACATGAATACGAATGCTGTAAATACACAAAAAGCAAATATTGCCAAAGGTTGTGGCGGCATACACATGCCAGTGCAGGAGCACACAGAACACAATCTATTGATTCCAGTGTCTGATTCACAACTGGGATTTAAGAAGCACTCCTCTTTTCATTCAAGAGAAGATGCTGGCTGCTGTGTCGAGGACTCACTCTCATCTAATGTGGACAACAGTAAGACTGTCACTCTGATTTTTATGGGCTTTGAGAATGCAGAGCCAGATGAAGGAGACATTGGCACTGGCGCAATCCATGCTGAACTGGTAGTAATTGGCAATGATGAAGAGGATGATGATGATGATAAAGAACCACCTCTAGCATATCATCCACAAGGCTGCCATAGCAAAGTCTTCCAGCCCAAGAATGACAATCTTTATCGTTCAGAAGTCGGGCACAGTTTTATCACAGGGCAACATGGGACAGAAAAAAGAGACACCTCAGGTATATTGACACGCCAGCATGGCACCTAACGGCATGATGTAGCACCTCTAACAGGTCTGTAATTGCATATGTGCAGTCAGAAGCCATAGTATTTGACATACCTGCTGAATTAACAATTTATGCCTATTTATGTAGAGACCCTTTTATCAAAATTATGAGCAACATTATATATATATATATATATATATATATATATATATATATATATATATATATATATATATATATATATATATATATATATATATATATATTTAGAGGGGCACAGTGGCTTAGTGGTTAGCGCGTTCGCCTCACACCGCCAGGGTCCGGGTTCGATTCCCGTCTCGGCCATGTGTGTGGAGTTTGCATGTTTCTCCCCGTGCCTCAGGGGGTTTTTCTCCTGGGTTCTCCGGTTTCCTCCCCGGTCCAAAAAACATGCACGATAGGTTGATTGGCGGTTGGCACCTTGGAAAAAAAATACTGTCCTGTTGTCCCTAGTGTATGTGAATGTGTGTGTGTGTGTGTGTGAATGTGTGTGTGTGTGTCCTGCGATGCGGTTGGCATTCCATCCAGGGTGTATCCTGCCTTAATTCCCATAGACGCCTGAGATAGGCACAGGCGCCCGTGACCCGAGGGAAGATCGGATAAAGCGATAGAAGATGAATGAATGAATGAATATATATATATATATATATATATATATAAATAAATTATCTATTTATTTATTTATTTATTTTTGGGGCTGATTGGCTACAGCTAAGAAAACTCTTTTTGTCAAAAAAAAAAGGAAGAAGAAAAAATTAAAAGACAGGACAGATATACTTTTGTGTCAGTAGGTGTCCTCTTTGAACAGTTATGCTCAAATGTGTAATGGCTCCTGACAGACGGAGATGATTTAGCTCCTCTCAGTGGACGCAATTAACACACAAAGATCTTGTGAATGTGCAAAAAAAAAAAAAAATCACAATGAACAAAATAAGGCATGAATCCATAAATAAAGGTTTCTGTGTAAAAAAAAATGTCTATAAAATATCTATTGACATTCAATGGTCTGTTTTTTTTGTAATATAAAAGATTCAGATGATTTCATTTAAGTAATAGTGAAGAAATGAATGGCCATGGTCATTTACTGATTCGATTCCAATACATGGCCTATTTTTCTATCCGTTGTGTATCTGTTGGTATTTCTGGGTCTAAAACGCTCGACCACTTGAGTCATGCTTTGTCTTTTCTTGCTTTGTCCTCCCCGAGACGTCCACAAGGCCAAAGTGCGATTGTACACCTTGTCTGTGTCGTGTGAAAAACTGTAATGCACGGTATTTCACAGTATTTCAATGGCCTTTGCTGTCAATCATTGGAAATTGAACAGCTTGTCCTTGGCCACTTTAAAGGCACAGTGGCTGCTCAAGAGACATTTCGTAACAGCTGTATGAGAGTCAGTTGCATAACCCATAAAACTTTTCAATTATATAATCCAGAAGATTATGGCAAAAAAAAAATGTACAAGATTCCGTATTGCTCTATGATTTTAGCCTGTGCTTTATTAGCAGTAGAAAGACGTATACAAGTCCTCTGGAGGCACTCACTGCTTTCCCCTTCTTTTCCACAGTCTTGACAATGAAACAGCCTCAGCTAGAAAAATGCGCAGTTCCTGTACAGCAAGATCCCAGGTTTCCGTGTACGATGAAGAAATGATAAGTAAGAACGGACATAAGAACTCGGTGTTCCCTACAACAGAATTCTTGGGATAATTATGGACTGAAAACTAACACGAACAATCATTCAGAGTTTATTTATGATGTCAAAAATCATAGGGAAAAAAATATTCTAAGTGCAAACAAATGCGAGTGAAAAGCAATTCTATTTTGTTGCACTCATAAATAGAAGCAACTATAATATTGCTAACGTGAAACTAGAGCCCCCGTTTTATTTGTAAATGCTTATATTTATATAAAATAAAAGCGGATTAGTAACAAGCAATTCTGGTATGGAAGTAAGCTATTTTATTAACATTTATCTAATGTTTTTGGGCAATTTTTCTGAATGGTTTTATTTTTGTTTGTAGTTGTGAGCATGTCCCACTGTGTAAAGTGGCACTATATGAGTACAACACACAAACAAACCAACAGAACCGTGAAGTATATATGAAAACATGAATTTGCTGCCCTGATTTTGTGGCATTGTTTCAAATTTTCACAGTTGTTGCTTTGTTCTGGCCCTGCAATTCTTGATAGAACATTAAGAAAGTAAAAGAAATCCTTTATTTGTGGTGACTGAGAAATGCTTTGAATAGCCCACAATATTTTTAGACAGTGTGTGATGATGTATGAAGAGGAAACGTATTTCATCAGTTCATGATTTTCATTTCGTCATTTTTGCATTTCTTTTTTTGGTTTTTTTTTGGGGGGGGGGGGGGGGTGTGGGGGGGGTTGGGGGGGGGTTATTATTTAAGGCAGACTATATATTTGTGCATCCCAGTTTGGAAGTGTGAAAATACACACTTCCAAACTGGGATGATCCATACTGTTCCAATGATCCACACTTGGATCATTTAATCATAGGGAAGTTACACAGTTTAAGCAAAAATCGCTCATCATGCCTGATTATCGCTATTTCACTTATTCCAACACATATACTGTTTACATTGTTTGAGCACCTGGAATGCTAATAACTAAATTAGGGCACGTTGGATCGCAGCATTGAGCGAATTTCCTTTTTAAAAAAAAGATTCACACTGGATCGGTGCGCGTGCATTAGTGAGTCTGGAAGTTGTTCCGATAGTGGATGAGATGAGAAACGGCTCCTGTGCAGCAACTTAAATAGTGAACCTTGGTCCCCTGAAAGTATATTTAAACAAGTATTATTTAATCAAGCCGTCTCATGTCTCACTCACAGCCTGTGCGTTAGCTGAGCGTGGTGTTACGCGCACAGGAAGAAATCCGAACTAACAGCTCCGATTTTGTCACTTGGAGCGAAATATCTGCAGTCCTTGCTGACAGTTTCCGAGACCTCCTGTGAGACTGCGAGCGTGCATGTAATCCTGCGAGTGTGCGAGCTTGTAACGAAGCAGCAGAGACAAACTGCTCAGCTATTGGCTGCTTCTCACACATTCAGTGCGAGTCGCGTCTCTGTGGCTACAGGGAAGAGCATCAGCTTAGCACTCTCCACTCTGCCGCTGCCACAGAGCAAGGTAGGACAGCCACAGCCTCAGCCACACTCACAGCCAACTCGTTCGCTTTTACTTTTTTTTTCCCCCCAGACTACATCTAGCAAAGCAAGTGACCTCGGTCTGTTTTACAGGCACAGCGATGAGCTTTTGAGCATTGCAGTGATTTTGATAGGCAGCCATAGAGGGAGAGACAGAGGGAGAGAGAGAGAGAGAGAGCACAGGGGTAAAGAGATACTGATTTTCAGCTGACAGAAATGTTAATGGGGCAAGTTTATAGATTTTGCATGTGTGTCTCTCATATGCTATATTTCTGTGACTTTGACATGATGTGTAAAAGCTGTTATATTCTCATATTTCTGTTTCTTTCTTTCTTTCTTTCTTTCTTGCTGCAGTCTTTAAAATGTATGAGAAGCAGATTTTGTATGAATCTTTTCCATATTCTTTGACATTTGACTGTTCCATCATATTTTGCTCATTGGGTAACTTTTTCGAGAAGCTACATTTTCTATCACTCTTTAAATATATGATGTCATCATTATTTTCAATGGATACAAAAAAAACGATTTTTCTGCACCCATCAGCACAATTTCTAATGGAGGGGGAGTAGAGAAGTAGCGTGGCGTGCAAAAAAAATTATCATTTTAATGTTGTTGGACTTTCCCTGGCGGATGTTTGAAATTGAAATATCTGAAACTGCGTCAGAAGTCAGAAGTGGATGATGAGAAGTCCGTGGCACTGATTGCGAATGATTGCTTTCTGCGCCTCTCTGCTGCCTCGTTAAAAAGAGTCGGAGTCTCCTTTACGGGAATGAGAAATATTTTACACTAACAGCACTGTGTGTCAGCCTTCTCTGTACCACATGAAGCGAAATGTATAAGTCACACCTAGACCATAAATGTGTTTTTTAATTTTTTCTTGACAGAATAATGAAATATTGATGCGTGTTACATATAATGACAAAAAAAACCCACATAGGGTTATGTATTTAAGTACTTAAATGAATCACATCTATTCTTTTTTTTTTTTTTCTTGACTGTTCTCTTATGAAACTTGTGAAATGTGCCCCTGCTGTGCGGTGACAGATGGAGCCTAATCAAGCTGTCTCTTAAGGCTGTGAGCTTTTCAGAAAAGTGGCTGGCTGGAGGTCTGAATGGCCAGCCCACGCACTCTCTTTCACTTCAACTCTGCTTATGATTCAGGGTTTTTTTTTTTGTGCTTCAGAGAGCAAAATGTCCCTGAAATTATAAAGCGAATTAAAAACACCTTCTCGGTGAGCAAAGTCTGAAGGTGACCCTCTGGCGTGCGAATCTCTCTATTGGAAGATGACGCCGACACGCACAAAAATCTACAAAAAATTTGTACACACACGTTGTGTGCCACATTGCTAGAGCGTACAAATCTATACATGCTGCGCCATCGATTCCGGACCACGTCGCTCGTTATGGAAAGTTCGGAGTCGAAAGTACAGCCTAAAGCAACAGGCGTCAAAGACCGAAGCATGAGTATAATGGCATATCTGCCGAATATGTTAACGTTAACCTGAGTTTATTGGGTATCTAACACTGAGCTCGGAGCTGCGTATATTTATCCTGCCAGAGGGCCTGTGCATTTTAGGGCGAGGAATATTTGCCTTAGCAATAGAATAGAGATGATCGCCTGCTGGCAGTTCTGGCTGGAGATCACGGGTGGTGTTTGGCTTCAGAAATACCTCTGTTTCTGCGTGTCTCTCTTCAGTCCTAATGTCACTGAATTATTTATTGCATACTGATTATTATGACACAAGTGCTGAGAACAAGGAGGCTGTGAGCATGGACGTTTACTCACCAGCTGAGCTGTTATACCTTCTGGGCTGTTGCCATGGTGCTTGACACTTTTGCATGTCTGTTGTTTTCATTGCGCTTTAAGCCTTTTCCGAGGTTTGTTTTGTGCATTTTTAGACTTATCATTGAATGCATGAGCTTTTGGAAGCAGAGAGATCCGAACTCGAGGATTACCGTCAAGAAGAAATATCAATTATTCAATGATGTCCACAAAATAACCCGTTTTAACTGTGCATTGGCGAAAACACTCGTCCCGCGAAACGCCAACGAAGCACTCTTTCCAACAGCCAGTGGAATGCGAGTGTATTCTGTAGTAAATCTGTGCTTTGTAAGAGTTTTACATTAGGCAGCACATTACATGGGAACTTGGCAAGGGGCATTGGTGAGCTCACTGTTAACTTTGTGTGCCTGTAATCATCATAATGACAATGTAGGAAATGACATAATCGTTACCAAACACTAAATCAAAAGGGAACAACTGTAACAATTAATAAAAAAAAAAAAGACTTAACGTGCAGGCTTTTAATAGGCAATTTAAGCCCCCACACTATGTAAAAGGGGAAAAAAAACAATAAACAAACAAATACACGAATTAAGATTTCTGTGTTAAAAAAAGACAGGGACATTTCCTCATGGGCTTCGTTCGCTTCCTGTTTCTAGAGTAATGGAGGCCAAGGCAAATCAGATGCAGGGACCCTGGTGCATCATATGTGGGCGAAGAACCCATTTTGTGGTCTTACATAATGGAAGCATTTAATTCCATCAGGCTTGTGGTGCTTTTTCCTTGCTCAAAGCCACTCAAAGTGTGAAATGATTCACTGCAATAGTAAACAAATCATTTTCTGTTACTTTTCTGTTCCGGATTGTCTGAAATCCATTATTTGTGCTTTTTAAGGCAAGAGAGACATTTTACTGCTGCAGTGAAAGGTTTCATGTGAACTGTTCAGCACTCAGAGGGGGAGAGAGAAAAAGAAAAAAAAGGTTGAACATCTGAATCAATTGTATTTGATTGAAAGGAACATTTGTGTTTTGATCAGAATGAAACGCGTGGTTGTTTCAAGGTATAAGATTTGGGCATGACACCAACCAGGTAAGTCGTAGATATACTGTATGCATATGGAGAGAAACCAGCAAGAAAGCATGGGTTGCACATTTAACACTATTCTTCCCATGACCTGTTATTTCCATAAATGAAACGGTCCCGAATCATGTCGATGAGCATAACAATCTGCATTAACAATAAGCGTAATAAGTCATATAACAAATGATCCTTGTCTTTTGCATGACACAACATTTTAATGAATGCTTGTAATGTGCTTAACACTCATCTCCCTATAAACCTGATAAATGCCTGAACAATCTCTAAGACTAATGATCTCATTGCACTATAATGCATTTGCTACTAGCCGAAGATTTACCATGTTTACTATAGTAACTTTTATATAAATAGGATTTTTTTCCCCCTTGTAGGGAGTTGCAAGCAAGAATCCAGAATCTGGTGGCATAGAAGCGAATGAAAGTTCCTTCTTGACCGAGAATCCGACGCAAGCCGAACTCGAGACCCACTCTGAGACAATCACCATGGAGACAACCGAGCAATCCAACACCGGAAACATACCAGACTATGAGATGGAAGTCCACGGGATAGAATTAATTGAGGACGAGGACAAAAGCGGCGAAGATGAGCAGGTTTGCAATGATGATGTTCTATTTGAATCCCTGAGTGCCAAAGTAGCCGATGCCATTTTAGCAGACTTGCCTCCCACGGTGACAAATGGCGATGAATTTGAAGACGTCCTGTCCCCTAAAGAAGCTTTAGTATTGGACGACACAAATGGTGAGCTCAATCGCAACGAATCCATTACCTCGTCCATGTCCGACACGCCATCTAGCGCCGAGAGCATGTATGAGAACGAGGCCATGCAAAAAAGGCAGGATTCGGTGAAAGAGGAACTGTTGAAAAACATCGTGCCTGTAATTGAGGACGCTGAAGACGTAGATATACTCGATCCATTCAAAGCCGAATTCCCTGAGGATATCTTGGACGGCTTGGGGTGTGAAGTAGACGAATCCATGTTGGAATCGTTCATCCGGCAGGAAGTCATGTCGGATATCTCCAACGAATCCGGTCCAAATCCCGAAGACTTAGACGAGTGTTTATTGGTCGAAATTGCCGCAGCATCATCCGACAGCGAGACTGATGAGAAATGGAGAACGATTTTTTCCTCCTCCATTAACCGAGAGGATGATGACTCTTATCTCGATAGCCTTCAGCTGAGCGCCCAAGAACTCTTCGTTCAAAAACCCGACGTGCAAATGATTCAAAACGAAGCGGTCGCGTATGAAGCGCCTGAGCAGGAGGTGCCCGAGGAGGATGCCGTGCTGGAGCAACCTGCAAGTACTCCAACTGCACAAGAAATACCTTATAATCCTTCAACACTGTTCCATGGCTTGTCCAAGATATCCGAGGATGATGAGGAGCCGGGAAAAGGTTCGCTAAACCATAAAGCCTTTTCATCTACTTGTCTCAAGTCGGACTCGAGCAAGAAAATGCCAAAAGATTATTGTGTGATTCAAGAGATGAAGAGTGAAAATGTCAGCACAGAGCACGTGAATTTCAGAGTGGCACGCAATCAGTGGCTGCAGATGGAGGAGCAAACAAAGAATCTCACACACCAGCCTGTCCTCAGAACCGGGACCTGCCAGGGCAATCACAGCTTTATGTTTACCCCGGTGCGCAACATCGACAGGCAGAAGCGGGAAGCCGAATTCGAGAATTTGGCACTTAGCAAAGAGTACCAACATACCCAGTTTAGCCCCTGCTCGGAAGATTCAGGAGTAGACGACTCGAGCTTCAGGTCACCTTACGATGACCCGGAGACCCCGGTCGAAAAAGAGATCCGCCCTGTTATGGAGAAAGAGGAAACTCCGAGACGTGAAAGGGGAATGTCCAAATCATACTCGAGCGATTGTGTGCCAGGGAAGGGAAAAACAGTCATCTTGAACCCTGGCAAATTATGTCAAGAGGTCGACGAGAAGCGAAAGATGCTGGAGCACGGAGGAGTAGACGACGGCGACGACTGCAGATTATCCCCCGGCTCCCAAATGCCCTCGTTCATCATTACGTCCTCCCCGACCAGATCGCAGAAGCACGAAATGGCAGCCAACAACGTCATTATCCTCGAGCCCGAATCGTGCCACCAAAGCCCTCGTCACGCCGGGAAGCTGGTGACGTCGAAATCCGCCGATTGGAGATCAGATGAAAGCCCCAGCGTGATCATACTGGAAACCTCGAACCTAATTATTCGAAGTGCATCCGAGTTAAACCTGAACTCGGCCTCGGTGGTACCCGAGGAGAAAACCTTCCTGAACAACCCGTTTTTCAAGCTGCGCTCCCGGAGCACCCTCTCTCTGGTTGATGAAGAGATCAAGATGGTAAAACAGCGCGAGGAAGAACTGAAAAAACAAAGAGCGACCCTTTACACTAAAGAGCATTTCCTGCCTTCTCCTAATCTCCTGGATAACCCGTTCGACAAACAAGGTTTGTATATCTTCAAGCTGATTTATATTAACTATAACGTACATTTGGCAGGCGCTCTTATCCAGGGCCTTCCTCAAGGGCCCACTAAGCTACCACCTGCCTTTTATTAAATTGGGGTGGGGGGGGGAGATCCTTAAAGCCTTGATGACAAACATTTTCACATGCATTTCTGAAATTCATCAATTGTTTGGTGCTTTCCAGATGATATCCCCATCAAATGTAAATCCTCCCCCTCATCCCCTATGAAGACTTATAAGATGGATCGGTCAGCCCTATCCTGTGATCACAGAGTGAGTTGCGGTCAATTGAACTTGTATTAATACAAAAGTACACATACTATATCGTCTTTGTGGATACCTGACCATCACAGACACACGTGCGCCTCATAATAAACTATAACGCTATAAAGAAGACAGTAGCATAGATCTAAAAAAGAGAACCTGTTCTGGAGTGACCACCCATGAAGGGAATGACGTTCTAACCTTGGCGGATGAACCGGAATTCCCGGACCGGGGTGAGACCCGACATCTTGCTAACAGCGTCACGCCCAGTAATCTAGTGCGTAGACTTTTTTTGCGGAAAAATCGGAGCGCATTTATAACCCCAAAAAGGGACCTGGAAAGTTCAAGAAATCACCTGTGCATGTGATAGTCAGGTGTCCTTGTGTTGTGCGTTTTGTTATTTATATCAAACGATCATCGAGGAAATGTCCCCGTCGCCAAGGTTATTCTAAATATACTTTAACCATTTGCCTCCATAGTTTCCCGAGGCCTATTCTGGCGGTCGTCGTAAAAGTGCCATGGCTCTGCGATGGGAGGCGGGGGAGTTTGCCAACCAATAGAGCGGAACAGACTTGATATCAATCGTTTAATTCTCCTTGTTCTTTGTAAGAAACTTCAAGCAGCGCTTTCAAACCGACAGCGATTCCGTCTTACGCACACGCCGTCGCTTGTGTGATATTCGCAGCTTTTCATTCGTCGTCTCGGAAGCGGGAGATCGGAGTGCTTTTGCCAAGATGCCTGGATGTTAGCTGAATCTTAGATGCTCGGTCTACGCTTGTACTCGTTATAAACGTCTAGAACGATTTCAATCATATTGTATTGTAATGTCCTAGTACAGAGTCCAGGAAAACGGTGTCCTGTATTTTCATACTGTATTTTTCTTGTAAGGCGAGTTAGTACATTTATCCCTGGGCTAAACTTACATATGTGTAGAGATTTATTAAGCTATTTGTAATCATCTATTTCTATCAGGTTTTCATTCTGCCTTCATTCTGCACTGCAATAAGGATGCATTAGGGCACTGACTTCTGCCACCTTTATTTTCCCCTGACAGAAAGTTAGTAATTGGTCCAATACGTCGTCTTTTTAATGACAAGATCGTTACCTTTTAATAGAATTATTATAGAGATCCTAAATGAGGGAGGAACACTTTGAATACTGAACACTGATATTTATCTGCTTTAACGTGTAAATGGGGAATCATAATGTAATGCTTTCCTATTTGTCTAAGAACATATTTGTATGCTCACGTGACTCTGTTTAGGTCTCAGTATTATGGCTATAAGTATCGCTAGTTTGTATTCATGTATGCCATCATCAAGTACACGTGTTGCTTTCTATTTAAAAAAAAAAAAAAAAAATGATTGTTTGGGGGGGGGGGACAAACAACATTTGAGTTGTTGATATTTACAAGAGCATTAAAACACTGAATTTAAATGAGCAGCAAATAAAAAGAAAAAGAAAATATGACTTTTTTTTGGGGTACAGCAATAATAGTTCTTTAAGGAAAAGTACTAATGCACGAACATATGATTTAGCTTGCTATAACATCCGTAGTGTTATTTGCACCTTTTTTCATGATAATCTATTTAGACATCCATCACTATTTGACTCATTAATATCATTCTGTTAATAGATGTTTGTGCCAAGAGTAACATTGGAGTCTTTTAGCAAAGTGAGCTGCCATAGGAGCCATAATAAATCATAGTACTTTGGATACTTGGGTTCTTTTGAAGGCAAATAATTTTGCACACTATATTGGAGCACTATATATCTACTTCAACCCAGGTACATAGTTAGAGCACTTCATCTACCACTGGTCATAATAAAACATCATGTCATCAAGCATATAGCTTCGTCATAGAAGAGCTGTAGGAAGCAGCAGAGACATCACAAGACATTAGTGACAAACAAAGGGTTTTTCTTTTAATCTGTACATACAAATACATCATATGTGAATAAACAAAATGCATTATATTGCATAAGATTTGTATAAAAAAAATTTCAAGGTAATCAAAGTGGGAAAAAGCTGATCACCTTCATCTTTAACCTACAGCTAAAATCAGTGTTTTTCTTTTTCCTTTTTCTTCTGAGCTTCAGTAAATCATTACATAAAATGTTAGTAGATTGTGCTTGTACTGTTTAGTTTATGGACAATAATCTACGGAACAGATCAAGAAAATAAAATTTTTGTGTGTTTGTTCCTGGAACACATGACTAAACCATATACATATATATATAATATCTCTGATAGCAAAGGCAACTCTGATTATCACAACATGGTCCTGGGCAGGACAAATAACAGGGCATTCAAACTGAATAAAGGCTAATGAAAAGGATAAATCAGCCAGGTATTCTTCTTCTAATTAAAGGTCTCAGAAATAAATTTTATATGCGTAGAATGCATAATCATCCATGAGCCCAAATACATATCCCAAAATTGAGAACCTGCTCTTTAAGAAATACGCTACGCCAATACTAAATATTAAATGCCTTTTCTTATGTGAAGCGTTCACACATTAGATCAATACGCCATTCTGTTTTAAAATATTTCTCATATTAAATTGGCACATAGTAAAATGTAGATTCTAGTTCAAATCTAGACAAAAATACATGGTTTCGTTCTGTTTTTCTTATAATATATTCCATTTCAAATAAAAATATATATACGTTTAATTTGATGTTTTTGCATAAAATCATAAGAAGCAGCTGTAATCTTCCCTCCGTGTTCGTTCATCACTAATTAGCCATTTAAATCATTCAAGCCAAACATTTACATATCGACACTACATATTCAAGACCAAACGCTAAAACGCTGTGACATTTTGTACGTTCGCCTCAAGACAATCAGTTTGTCATCAATTTGTATAGAACATTAGTATCCACCTTTTCTTGCAAAGGGTATGTTGGAATGTCATTTTTAAAGAGTTCATCCAGTTATCCAGTGGGATTTGGTGTAAATGCAACTTTAAATAAGGCCTCGTCAGCTCCCAAACAGAAGTGCAGGACAACTTTGTAAGGCACGTGGTTTGGTATTTCTCTTTTGAAATCATACCTTACTGATTGTGGCCAGAAGCAGAGCTAGAAAAACAAGGTTGCCACACAGGTACACTGCCAAGACAGTCATTTTAAAAGAAGAACCCTGCGGAGGGGGAAAAAAAAGAAAGTTAAAATCCGCTTGACAGTTAAAAAAAGATGCCTGTTTACTGGGATAAAGGAAAATTCTTAACAAAACTACATGCAGACACGCCGGCATACTTAAAGCAATGCAGAAAAACATCTTTCAACACACACAGAAATGTCTGGAATATGCCCACGCTACTAGAACTGGGTTCTATTGTGAGATGAAGATAATAGCCGAGCTTTTTGTCAACAAATAGGCAAAGTGGGAAAATGGCTATACATGGGAGGGGGGAAAAAATGATGTTAGTATGCAGAAAGAACTGTGATCACAATCTTGTTGAAGCACAAGAAGTCAGTCTGCCTTGGATAGAGAATCTACTAGGTCATAATTGGATCTTCCAGCAGGACAGTGATCTATGACTGGTAAGTGTTGCCTTGTTTCACAGGGGAGAGGGTAATGTCATTCCTCCCACCCATCAGGATTTAAACCTGAGATTTCAGGGCAAGTGCTTTGCTGCAGCTCTAATAAAGAGCCCAGAATAAAGCTTTTGCTGTGCACATCCCAGTCCCCTAACCTTAACCCCATTAAAGCTTGTGGGATTAGAAAAGGACCAGCAATAGTAGAGGAAGTATGAAATGTGTTAAAGATTCCTTCCTCTATATTATCCAGACACTTTTGAGCATAATAGCAGAACAAGAGTGAGATTTCTATTCACCTGAACAATGTGGCTATTCTTTTTAATACTCCTTTTAATAAAAGCTCACCATCCAATAAGATTAAAGAAGTCTTTAAATAAGTTAACATTTGAAAACCCCAAAACCCTTTCATGGACATCATGTACAAAAAAAAAAAAAAAAAAAAAAAAAACTCACTGTAAAAATAAACAAATAAAAAAAATCTGTATACTGTATTAGAATGTTGTTATTGTATTGTTAATAAAATATTAAAAAGTCAATTCTTGTAAATTACTAATTATTAAATTCAACAGGAATTGATTGATACAGTTGCGCTGGCAGGAGGCCCTACTCCATGCCTGGAACACAATCACTATGTAACATAAACCAAGATTAGAGTTGTAAATTTAAAATGTAAACATCTTTTCATTTGTTGGCAAAAAAAATAAATAAATGAATGCATTTCAATATTCTAACCTTTCTATCATCCTGGGACTGAACAAACAGAATTCCCTCTTTGTCTTCCGTTTGGAGGTTTTCTGTGTAGACCTGAAAGTTCCTGAAAAATTGTCCTAAAAACAAAAATAAATAAATAAATAAATAAATAAAAAACAGTGAGAGAATACAGAGAAAAACATCCTATAATTAATTGCATATAATTCTATTAGGAGGTATTAGTATTCAGAGCAACAAAGCAATTTCTAACAACATCCCCAAAAACCTTTTATACAATTTAATGCAATCTGACAGTTCAATTGATTTTCTTCCCGACAGCCTAATAGCTTTAATCACCTTCATGCACCAAATTATTGCTGTGTATGGCCAGTGAGGTCATTCAAATGGAAGTAGAGCGTTAAAAGCTACAGCACAGAGAGAGCATTTTTTATGTAAATGGTATCCGAAGTGCACTGACCCATGGGTAAAAGACCCCTCCTGTGCACCTCAAGTGCCAGGTCCGCTAACACAAACCAGACCACACAGGCAGCCAGGAGTCCTGTGGTCCAGGGGGCAGGGAGCAGCAGAGCTTGTTGATGGATGCCCAAGAAGATGGCTACAACTACAAATCAAGAGGTAAAAGCCATGTCAATATGAATGTTTATTAATAAATGTAATGAAACAGTTATTTTGAATTTAGGACCTTTAATAATACTTACTATGCTTACTTTTCTTCACATGTTCATTTTCATTCTTATTGCAATTATAATATTTGGTAAAAACAAAACCAGATATAAATAAGGCTGATCTGTTTTTATTAGACCTGATAGAATGCAACAGATTACTTAAAGAATGGCTCTGGTTTACATATTTACTACTCATCACTAAATATGTGATAACTACGTAACTTTTATCGTTTTATAAATACATCCGAGTGACAGAGACGTTGCTTACCAGCAAGCACCTGGGCTATAGTCCCTGTACCTAAATGGGCCCAGTTAAAAATATATCTCCTGAAATAAAGAAAAACAAATAATACTAACAGTCAATACAGAACACACAGTAATAGCATAGTTTGCATCTGACACATACCTAATAAAAACACAGAGTTGACAGTTTGGGTAAATATCTTGCTTGTTGGGCATTTTACACATTAGTGACTGTGTTGCAACTTATAATATCAAACCACTACTGACCAGATGGTAGCTCTATGGCAAACACATCGGTCCAAAATCTCCCACTGGTTTTGAGCTAGGTTATGCTCGGGTGACTATAAAAGGTATAGTGCATCATTTTTCAGCATTCATCATAATAATACTATGTTACCCAGTAAGTCCTCTTGACCTACAGGTATTGCAAAAATAGAAATGTTTCAACATAGGATAAAAGGTGATCAGGCAGATTAATTTGTATTGATCTGCCATCTGTGTTATTGATTTTGCTTCCCTTTCACATGCCTGTGCAAAAATAACATGTAAGCATACTTGATAAAATAGTAAGAAGTTGTAGACGCGCTGCATTCTATTAACACACATATATATATATATATATGCGTGTGTGTGTGTGTGTGTGTTTATATACACACACTTACATACCTATACAGTATATATATTATTATTAGATTCTGCTACCCATAAACACACTGTGGTGGGATTCTGGAATTGTGGTCGGATTAACCATATGACAGTTAAAAACGCCTTAACTGTCTTTCCCATACGGCAGGATTTAGTAAGGAATAACATCTATTGTACCTCGAGGAGTCTGGAGCAGGTCTGAACAGAGCCATGATGGGTTGGATCACAGTCAGAGCCATGATGGTACAGCCGAAGTAAGGATGTGAGCCTGCACGCTTAAGAAAACATGCACAAAGTGTTACCTTGGAGGAAATGATTATTCCTAACCTTTTCACTCCCACGCCTCCGTCTCCGCACAGTGGAGCTGGCACAGCTTTTAATGAATCACACACACTAGACACACGCACAGACGTGTAGTGTTGCCAGGTGATTTTGAAAAGGATAGACAGCCTGCATGTTCTACATTACAATGGTGAAAGGACGACCTCTGTTGGTCATAGCAGTTAAAGATAAAAATGCAACACCCCTATTTAGTTATTCACCTTGCACACACAGTCTCACACCAACCACGGCGGTTTCTATTGGCCAATCTAATCAGGCTTCCAGTATGTTTTTGGAAAGCGAGAGGAAGCCACAAGTCGCCCGAGTTACTAAAGGAAGTGGAAAATTAATATGACTTGATAATGTTCCCACTATGTTTAGGGAATTTATCAGACACATGTGTATAGATTTACAACTGATCAGATAAGGGATAAGGGCTTTGCTCAAGGGGCAGATTGGTGGTCCACAGCCCAAAGCCATAACCACCGAGCTACCGAATTTGGCAGGGGGAATAAATATGATATGATAATAATTAGTATCCTTACTGTTCCAACTTTTCAACATTTTTCCATAAAATCTATTCTGCAACGGACTGACATGTGAGTGAGAGACACATTTAGACATAAATGAGCAGTCATATGGGGATACATTTGGTGCTGGGGGCTGAAACAAAACGTGACACACGGATGAGAAATAGTCACACGGAATGTGTGTATCTGTTTGTGTGTGTGTGTGTGTGTGAGAGAATTACCTTGCTCCAGCCATTCCTGTATACAAAAGGCAATATGAACCCCGTGAATGTCAGAAGGACCGTGAGCAACATCAGGACTCTGTGAAACTGTAAAGAAAAAAAGTCCAGCTGTGAACATCTGTAATGATTATGAAAATGATCGTGTACTCTTTTCTTTTTGTTATTTTCCTACCTGAAACCACACTCTCTGTCCACAAACAGTTGTTTCAGGCCAGTCGGGTTTAAAGTATCTAGCTATAATTACTCCAGTGCTGACGGTCGTCATCCAGCCGATGAGCATGAACGCAGCTATAAACACAGAAGCGCGTTCAACTCGAATAAATGAGCTGTAAAGCTGAATTGTGTAAGAAAGAATTCGAGTTCCACGCGTTCTATATATATATATATATATATATATATATATATATATATATATATATATATATATATAATAAATATATATATATATATATATATATATATATATATATATATATATATATATATATATATATATATATACATATACACACCACATACACACACACACACACACACACACACACACACACACACACACACACACACACTAACCGTGAAACTTGATGAGAAAGGGAGCGCGAGAGCCACTCAGATCCTCTGGAAGTCCGGTAATAACAACCTGCCTTGTTGAAATCAGGGGCTGTCGGTCATGTCTGTGGGTTCTCCCTACAGGATAGATAAAAGAAGAATCCTTAAACAAAAGCATCGCTTTCAAATTGTCCTTTTGTACAAAATACAATTTCGAAGACGACGGACGGAAAACAAACAGATGAGCTTTACCGTTCTCTGCCCGACCGTGAGCCATAAACAGGTAGTACATCTGATCCAGGTCAAATCTCTCTTGATTGGAGTTTGGGATGTGTGTTTTTCGAAGAAAGCTGCACTGGATGACCCCATCGGCCAGTCGCCATGCTGTTTCTCTTAAAACATTCTAGAGCAACAAGAGGGCAAAGATCAGTGAAGAGGAATTTTGATACACACGAGGAAAATACTTTATATAAACACCGAGTCTATCTTTTCAATTTTAAAGAAATGGCTCATCTTTTTCAATTGACTCAATTCTTCTGCTCCATGTGTAAACAAGTAGAAAAACACATGAATAAGAAATGTTATGGCAAAGGTTTGTGCGTTTTGCTACTTGTTTACACATGGAACTGAAAAATTGAGTCATTTGGCATTTTGTCATTGATTTCAAAGTACATTGATGGCATGACACACTACTGCGAGTTATCAGTGTTGTCCGACTTTTCCAACGTCGCTGCTGTTTACTCTATGTGGCTGGATGTTAAAGCCTGTTTCTACATTACATGATTTACATGAATATAAATGCTTTTTTTTTTTTTACATACATTATTGATCCTGAGAGGGAAATTCTTTTCTTCGCATATCAGAGGGGGTCAGA
>JACRUU010000002.1:27645070-27810070 GCA_030449085.1 Kryptopterus vitreolus
CCCAACGGGACACTCTGGTGTGACCCTCTCATTTGACTATCTAACTTTTTAACACAACACTCTGATGTGACAATTTAATATAACAGCTTGACGTGACTAATATAATGATCTGACATGACTATTTGACATAACACTAACGTGAATGATGTAGCAGTCTGATGTGACTATTGAACACTTTGATGTGACAATTTAACGTCACTACGTAATGTGCCTATCAAACTTGAGTTTTTAAAGCAAATACCTACACTTTGGTGTGACTATTTAACGTCTATTTAACATAAAACTGTGATGTGACAAATGTGATTAACAACACTCTGACTTAACCATTCAACTTGATACTCAGATATAACAACTTAATGTGACTATTTTACACTTTGATGTGACAACGTCACCTCAATGTGATTATTTAACATTACACTCTGACGTGACTATCTAACGTGACTATTTAACGTGAACACCTAACGTAATACTCTGGTGTGACTACCTAACTTGACTATTTAACGTGATTATTTAACGTGAGACACTGACGTGACTAATGTGACTATCTCTCAGCCTTCAAGGTCAGTTTGTGCCGTGTTTAATTCACCGTCCAAACAGCCCGAGTGTGCTTTCTGCTCGACTCGGATTCATTTTTTTTTACGGATTAATGTTGGGGATTTCATGCGATCAAAGTCACGAACACAACAAACCAAGTAACACTGCAATTATTCTCACACACACACATACACATACACACACTTCCACACACATTTCCGGTATTGCTATTCACATAAAAAAGGGAAAACAAAGAAATGAAAAAAAGCTCCAAAGTTTGCGTTATTATTAACATGCAATCGGAAATGAAGTGTTCATTATTACAAGGTGACGGTGAAGATTAAAAGGACATACCTCCATTATCTCACACTGCCGAACAGAGTAGCGTAAAACGAGCCGTTTCCAAATGAGTTGTAGTGCTTTTAAACGGAGGTCTCGGATTGGCTCAGAGCATAGAAATGAGGCGGGGCATGAGGAGGAAGCGTGTGCATCTGATCTACAAACCAATGATTCCGTGACTGCTTTGGAGAACATGAGATGTTGGTCGGCGCCGAGTGCTGTTACTCAAGCACACCCTGATTAAGCGGCACATGGCTGTGCGGGAGTCATGTGTTTATTACTGTTCAAGTCCATTCAAATGAATTTTAATTATTAAAAATTGAATTGAATGAATTACTGAGAAATAGTAATTACTATTGTCATAGTATTACTTTGCCAAGTAATACAGCTCATTTTACACATCACAGATGCCAAAACTTTATTTTATAAAGGGCAAAAAATCATATTTGACTGAAGGCCTTGGGCCGAAAGTAAACATTACACGTTTTGTTTCATAATTATGAAACAAATTTTTATATTATTATGCTTTGATCTCTTCAGAACTAGCTGTATGTCAGGTAGTTTCAACGCAGGCATACTGGAGTACACATATACCCTAAATAAAAAGGGAAAAAGGCAAATTCTTTTATATTCTCTACATTTCATTTTACATTTAAAAAAAGATTTTTGTCTATAGAAAACCCAAGCCTCATTTGTTTGTTACCACACTTAAAGGGCAAAAAACAGGGCAGCTTTGGCTTTAGGGCCCTAGTTTGGACATATCTGATACAGCACATGAAATTTTGTTTCAGGCTTCATGTCTGCAAACCAATGCTAATGCTGTAAAAATGCTTAATAAATCTTAATAAATTATAACCATAATTGCAGTAATAATTTAGTATCGAATAATCTACCTGCACAGGAGGTGAGAAATCAATGCACCCTGAAGACATCGACATGACTGTGAATGAACATGAAATAGACATCTGAGCTGGAGACACTGGTGATGTGAGGCAACAATACTACTCACTGCCTCACCAAACACCATAATAATGATAATGATAATACTACAACAACAACTACTACTACTACTACTACTACTACTACTACTACTACTACTAATAATAATAATAATAATAATAATAATAATAATAATAATAATAATAATAATAATGTGTACCAACAATAATGAAGTGGAAATTGCATATGTTAGGACAGTGGTTTAATAAGACTGGGGATGTATTTATGTTACATATTTTGTGGCGATTGGTGCTAAGATGTTTCTTTCCTTGTCACAGATGTCACAGAAGATTGGTATTAGCACTTGAAATAAACAAAGTGCCAAAGTAATTTGTGTTCTTTACATTTTTCACATTATAGGTATACAGGGAATGTATCTTTGTTTTGCCATGTTCTGGTCACAATGTTCTCTCTGAGCAACCAGTTGTTCTTCTTCTCCTTTTTTTCTTTCAGAGTGAGACTATAGACCCTGTACACGGTCTGATCTGAATTTGCCAAGTGAGGACGTTCTCAGACAAGTCGTAATCTCTGATTATTGCCCAATTACATCAAACTAAAATCCTGTTCAGGTCTAAAGAAGGTAATAACATGACACCCTTTACAACACTGTATAACAAAGTACACTGCAATTAGAGGCAGAACACCTAACCATCTGTTACAATAACACACTCACTGAGGTAATGTTCCCTCTGATTACTGCCTTCAAGGTTAAGTTATACACAACTCCCCTCACCATTTCCGCTACACACTTTGATAAAGGCTTATTCCTATTTCCGTTATATTCCCTTTAATGATGTGCAATATAGGATGTTATTTGTGTGGATGATAGTCATGTGTACAGCCTTAAGTTTACCTTCTCAGCATTGAGTTGCATTTATATTGGTTAATTTTTAAACAATTGCCTGATTTCTGTTCATTTATTACAATTCTATTTACTTAAACAAAACTGTATATACGGACATATTTTTGCTTGATAATACATGATTATTCAAATATATTCTGATATTTTTTTTTTCTTTTTTTTAACAGTTTTTTTTAAAAAGTGTTGTAAAATTCCAACTCTATGTCTTGGTCACCTTGTTGGGGCAGGTGCATGAAGACAGACCCAATTCTATCTGTTATGAAGACCTTTCATCTTTTGTTCCTAAGCATGATACAATGCTCAATACTGTGTGTGTGTGTGTGTGTGTGTGTGTGTGTGTGTGTGTGTGTGTGTGTGTGTGTGTGTGTGATTCTTTGAATTTTATTGTCCTACCCAGGAAAAGAAAGAGCACATGTTTCTAGGTGCCATGGTCATTAGGGGATCCTAGTGACTATTATGCTCAATACTCTGTGTGTGTGTGTGTGTGTGTGTGTGTGTGTGTGTGTGTGTGTGTGTGTGTGTGTGTGTGTGTGTGTGTGCTTGATTCTTTGAATTTTACTGTCCTACCCAGGACAAGAAAACAGACAAGAGCCACTTGTTTCTAGGTGTCATGGCCACTAGGCGACCCTAGATGACTAGATGACTAGATTACTAGATTTGATAACCCTAATGGCACTGTAGTCTCAAGGCTTAACATAATAAGTGCTCTAAGACATACTTTTCTGTTCACCACAATTGTAAGTAGTGGTTATTTGAGTTACCATACTTTTCATCTCCAAACAGCAAGGCATTTCCACCCACACAAACAGCACTCAATGGATATTTTGAACCATTTTAAGTAAATTCTAGAAACTATTATGAGAAAAAATGCCAGGAAGTTTGACGGTTTCTGAATTTATCAGTTATTATAATCAGGTGTGGCTCCTATTCGACTGAAAAGTTCCCACAGATGCCAAGCGCATATAAAAACTCACACACATCACACATGCGTACTAATGTAGAAACAGCCAGAAGTCATTCCCTCCCCCCCAAACTAGTCAGAATAATTACTGCACACAAAAATGAACTCAAGAAGACATGCTGTCACAGCTGGTCATTGAGTCAGATCTATTTAAAGAGCAGATGACGAGTAGGAAAGAAGCCAGTCAGCCAAGGAAGCATCACCTTCTGTATCATCTACCCTAATACTCCTAATGGATATATAATGCAGTAATGTATGTGGTTTGCATATTGGGGTAGAGAGAGGCAACTGCTTAGGTTCCCTGCACAGGGGTCCAGAATATATTGATTTATCCATGGTCCTACCATTATCTTTTCGAATTTCAGCTTTCCTCGTGTTAATTTAGTGTAAACTCTGGTGTACTACAGTATGTTACTCTATAGTCAGCACTATTAGTTACAGTTCTCTTATTTATCATGTGTATAATAAATAAGAGAACTATAATAGTGATGCCTATAGAGTATCATACTGTAGTACACCAGAGTTTACACGGTGGCTTAGTGGTTAGCATGTTCGCCTCACACCGCCAGGATCCGTTTCGATTCCCGTCTCGGCCATGTGTGTGTGGAGTTTGCATGTTCTCCCCGTGCCTCAGGGGTTTTTCTCCGGGTTCTCCGGTTTCTCCCGGTCCAAAAACATGCACGGTAGGTTGATTGGCACCTTGGAAAATTGTCCCTAGTGTATGAATGTGTGTGTGTGCCCATAGACGCCTGAGATATGCACAGGCTCCCCGTGACCCCTAGGGAAGATCGGATATATAATATCCTTTATTGGTCACATATACTTTACAGCACAGTGAAATTCTTTTCTTCGCATATAGCAGTAGAATATGAATGAATGAATGAATGAATGATTAAAGTCGTAGACTGAGAGTGTTAAATAAAATGGTACCGGTAATGGTGTGCTAAATCTTCAGTAAATAACCGGAGGGCGTCAACTGTATAATCCCTGCATTTTTTTTTCAGAAGAACTGGTTTGAATGAACAAGCTTGCATGTCTTCTAACAGTAAAAAAAAGAGAAAAAAACCCTCTTTTGAAGACACAGTCATCTGCTGACTTGTGATTTGAGGAACCTGCTCAGACTCAATGCATAACGGCTGACGAGTAACGATTGCGATTGATTTGAACTTTCCTGCCAGTTATTGAGGAAGTAATTACCCGTTTCTAAGACTTCATTTTGGGAAGTGTGGCGAACATTATATGTTCTGTGTTGAAAGCATGTAGCAAACTCACTGATGTTCTCACCATTATGCGTTGATACAGCTCTTACGCTATAATTCAGCAGGAACAATTGCATATCACGTTGCACTGTAAAACATAATGTTCAGCCACGTATTGATTATTGTAGCACAATGTGCAATTGAATTACAGCATGTTAGACCTTCTCTAGTGTGGAGCGGTAATGCATATCTTCTGGACTTCGAAGTATATGTGTGCGTGTGTGTGTATGTGTGTGTGTGTGTCCAAAGAGAGGCGCTAATTAGCTAACTTAACTAACTTAACTAACTCTCCAGTTAAACTGATCATTAATTGCACGGAAGCAGAGGGGGCAATGTCAACGAGCAGTGTTGGGAAGGTTACTTTGGAAATGTAATTGATTACGGATTACAAATGACCCTATTCAAAAAGTAGTGTGCTTTTCAATTACTTTATAAAAGTAAAGAAACATTTGATTACTTTCATTTGTCCACTAGGTGGCGCTTTAAGTTAACATTCTAAGAAAAAAGTTTCTATTTTTTTGGGTTCTATAATAGGTTCTATTTTTCGAAATGAAACTGCAGCAGATTGTCATCGTTCAGGTGCAAATCATGCCGTAGTCTAAAGCGCTGATTTAACCCTGTTTGTAATCATTAACTTCTTTCCTTTTAACTTTTTTTCTCAGTAACTGTAACAAATTACTGTTACATGTATTTTGTTACTAGTTAACTAGTTACTCCCAAACCCTGCTAACGAGTCACAATGTAAATAGGCCTTGCTCAAACTAATGAGTGTGTTAACCAGGGGTTTATAATAAGCCCTTTCATTCGTATCCTATCACCAGAAGATACCAATAGATATAATATTCAAATCTGAAATTAATTTCCAGTCTCTTAAGCATAGAAGATCAAGTACTGAGATCAGTAAACACATCATAAGATACAAATCAACATTTTAAGGCACCGAACTGAATATTAAACCCCTCAAGAAGAAAGATCATTTTAACGGACTGAATCATATCTGCCTTCGGGCATCTGTTTCCAAATTGGGTGGCCAATAAAGCTTTCCACAAAGCTTTATATCCACTGCCTAATGATTGATGCCAGAGAGTGTCAGAACAAAGAACTGCGTGATATTTGCCTAACCGCGTGAGAACAACTCCTCAATTGTGCATAATTGATGTCAGTCTTCAAGTATGAAGACAGAAGGCATGGATTGAAAAGGAAAAGCCCTTTGGCTAGTCTGTCTATAACAGTTCCCCTACTTTCACTTCCTCGCGCTCTCTTTCCATTGACGCTACAGAGATCCTAATAGATCAGTCATCATTTGTTTGTATGATATTTGTTTACACAGTGCATTATCATTTTCTAATATTACAAGACAGCTTTGGCGCATGATACTTTTAGTGACTTGATAATGTCCCAGTGGGATCCATTTCCTACCATCTTCTTCTGTTCAGCACTTAATTGATCAGAGGAAATGTGTTTTAAGTCATCTTGGGGTACGCATTAAACAAGACAGAATCAACAAAGAAGGTTTTATACAAATTGAAGGCGAGGTTTTTTTTTTTTTTTTTTTTTTTTTGGCTGACTAGACAAATTCATTTATATCCCAGGAGACATAGGAATCCATTATCTCAATGTCTGTATTAGGTTTAATTTGGTCTTTACTGGTGTATTATGGACGTCAAAATGCACTCCGTTTTGTGTAGTCTATAAAGTCTTTAGCGCTAATCGTCCACAGAGCAGCACAGTGTACACACGGACACAAATCTGGTCCCATGCATAGGTTTTTTACGATATAAATCTTAACGTGAAGGCAAATAAACATCCACAAGGGACAGAGTGAGATTGGTCTGGTGCCCCTGCATTAGTGTTTATCAGAATGATTGCTTATTAAACGGCTGTAAAAACGAGTCGTAAGGAATCTAGGAAGCGGATATCAAAGTGAAGAGATGTGGCTGTGTATTTTTATGCAGCACTACATACTACACATGATATATTTATAGGCCCGAGGTTCCTGTGCTCTGTAGTTGAAGTCAAAGGTTGCAATCCTTTTCAGAAGGCAGTGAGAGCTAATGGGGCAGCTTCCCACTCACACAACTCTACCAATCTAATAGTGAGGGACTAACTTTCCGGCTTCCACTCACTAATGTGGTATCAAATCTCGCTCTCTTATCTAAAAATATGCCGGTTGTACCAGCGTGTGCTGAGGAGAACTGCTTAATCCACTTTCATTGTCTTTCCTCTGGTCAGTCTCTTTGCATTCTGGCTCGACTTCAGGTGTTTTAACACAGTGTTAAGAATGATTCATATCTGATGGACTGAAGCTCTCGAAACTTGATATATATATGTATATATATATTCTCATTCTTCAACTACATCTTATTCTTCTGTTTATGAATATTGTTATATCATTATAATTATTATTTACTGTTGTTATTGTTGGTGCTGTTGCTGTACTGTTCTACTAGCTGTAATAATAATACTATCAGTAGAAGTTGTGTTACCACCAAAAATGTTCCTTGTGTTCATTTTATACTGTATACTGACAAGCGAAATGTTAATGGTATGTTAGGGTTTCTCTAGAAGGAAGATTTATAAATAATAAATTAAGGAAGACTATCCAACTCGTAATATCAAAGCTGATGTGTTGTTTTGCGCGTATTTTGTGGCGCTTTAGGTCACCACAGACGTTGCATTACCATAAAGTGCCTCTTTAAAAGCTAGCCTTTACACTTTGATTCACCTTCAAAACACAAAAGCGTAGCTTGTCTAGTAAACGCCACATCATTCGTATCAAGTGTATATACAGACATCCTGTTTTCTTTCCCACACATGTGGCTTGTTGCATGTTTTATGATGTTGTATGCACAGATGATGCTTCGGGATTCACAAACTGAAAGCCATTTGCGGTGGTTTCGATCGGTTGTTAGTTCCGGATGGCACATGCGAACGTCAATGCAATATGAGAAGAAATGCAAAAGATAGCAGTGGAAAATAGATTTATTAGTGACATTAGTGAAGATTCACAAAGAGGAGGATGAAAAAAATACTAGGGCAATGCACATAATAAAAACTTAGGGCTCTTTTATTTAAATGCTTAAACTCTTTTATTTAAATGAATTGAAAAAAAAATAGCCTAATAGGGCCGGACAATCCTGAGTAGGAGGGGTTTATTAGAAACGGTTGCGCCCTAACTGACAGTGAGAAAATCCTGGCCTCTCCTATTCAAGTGCTTTCTTGCACATGCACACACAGAGGAGACATCAGTCTCACAGCTACACTGCCTGGGCAAGATGGTCAAGAGGGAATCACATTCATCTGATCACCTCACAGGAGGTTCTCACGCAAGGGTAGGCAAAGATGTTCATTCATTGAACATTGCATGTTTTTTTTTCTGGATGGGTGTAACAGCAGTGAACAAATGCTTGCTGGGGAAATTATTATTACCAATATTTCCAATTAATGGCATTTGCACGACTGAGCTTGCTTTGCATCACTTGTGTCATTTTTATTTTGCATTATAAGAATACAAGTATCTCTATAAGTTAACATCGATTAAGGTTTCATTTACTTCATGATCGTTTAAGGTTAACAAAAAAAAGGTATTTTCTTGTTTTTTTTTTGGTTTAATAAATCATTACTACATATGCATGGGTTTGTAAAGACGTTTATCATAAGCACTCTAACATCACTGTTGATTAGATTATAAAGATAAACAAATGTGGCCTCTGTACTCGCCAAAATGCCTAATTAAATTATAGTGGATGAGACACTGATTGTTTAAAACATTAGCAGGACATTTCTTAGACAATTCTGCTTTCGCATTCATTATCTCTAGATCGATTGTGCCTGATTAATTACGCCTTTTCATCATTTTTATTTGCTTTTGATGAACCCTAGAAGCATTGTATTCCTTGACACCCTGGAACTCGTTTATGTGGACAGTCAAACCCATTTCGAATGCACTTTCTTATGTGTATTTCACTAATTTGTCTCGAAAACCCCAGGGTAATATACTAAATCAGCTCAGTGCCATAGTGTTAATTGCTCAATGCGAGTGCTACAAGAGTTTGCGTAGGATCATGCCACTAAAGCTTTTTCTACATTTGCAGATCATGACAACTAAACTGGCAACAGCTATAGCTGCTTTCTTCCTCTTGGCAAGTATAGCTGTCATTATAGCAATATCTACAGTTCAGGTGAAACAGAGGACTTACCTTTCCCCCGGCCTTAAGGTAAGACTCTTTACGTATGCCTAATTAAACTAATTTAAAAAGATTTAGTAAATAAATAACCAGGTACATCCAAGAAATGCTGCAAGAGGTCTTACAAACATGGGACTTGAGTGACAGCTGACATTATCTTTGCTCTTAGGAAATGGTCTACTACAATTGCAAGATGTTTGTATGTTTTTTCATGGACATTTCTTCTATCAAGAAAGACTCTATTGTAAAACTTTCTACGACTAACGACCCATGTCACACTTAATCATGTTTAATCAGATTATGAACTATTGATCTGGGTCGGGGTCACCACCACCCATTGTGAAAACATTTTTGCTTTATGGGCGTGTCCATGTGTTTAGGAGTAGAGAATGCATTTTCCAATAAAAGGTCCTCATGTCAGAGCATGTAACGTGTAAAGGACCGCAGGCAAAATGACAGGTCTCACAATAGTATAGAGGTACTGTAAATTATTGGTGAATGCGTGAGAGCAGAATTCTGTTTGTCTTGGTCAGAAATATGCACGCTTTCTGGAAAATGTACTATATGGGCCAAACTTGATATAAGATATAAGATTCCAGGTTTAAAGGGCTACTGTAGGGAGTTGCTTGTTCTGCCTCAAGAGTATTATTGAGGTCAGGCATCGATGAGAAGTCAGTATTCCGGTTCATTCCAAAGTGTTTAGAGAGGTCCAGGCAAGACCCTGTGTAGTCCATTCATCTTCTTCCAGTCCGATATTGAAGAAAAATGTCTCAATGGGTGCTATTTATTCACAGGGACATGACTATCCTGAAGCATATTCGGGCTAAACCCTGCATAGAAAGCCATTATAGACATCTATATCTTTTAAACTTTTACAAAAGCCATTTTAGACAACTGTATCTATTAATACTTAGATATTTTAGTAGGCCCAAATATAAATCTGCTATTCAAGTATCCACACACCTTCGGCCATGCGCTATGTGATTTTTAAACTCATACACCTTTTATGCTCAGGCATTTAGGAATCATTCTCAGGTTTTCAACATTGGCAAAAAGCTCCTAAATAAATTATTATGGGTTATGAGTAAAAAGATTTAGCATTTTTCTGCCATCCTCTTACACTGGTAACAGAATAGACCCTGATATGAAAGTGGATGAGTTATCCTGATTCATCTGTAGCAAATAGAATAGAATTCATTATATGTCATGGTTTGTGAGCGTTTGCTTTTTGTTCACATAAAAGTGAAACACATGTTGTTCGTTATGTCAGAAAGTTGTTTATTCTGTCAGAAAGTAGCAGCCAAACCACAATGCACACCTGGTTAGGATTACAAGATTTTGTCCACATGCTCCATATGAACCAAACTAGTGCTATAGAGCAATATTCATTTCGGGTGTTGAAAGCTGCAAGCCATTTCTGATTTGTTTTTAAACTTTTGGAATTGATTAAAAAGCTGAGAGATTGCAAGCAAGTCTTAATTTGAAGTACATTGAAAAAAAAAAGCATCATTTTGGGTTTATTTTTTGTGCTGGATTAAAAGCATACTTGTGTGTAAAAATAAAAATATCATAAATGAGTAGAAAATATTTCAGCTAGGGCAAATTCATAGAGTGCTAATTGCTCCATACAATTGGTATTATTTATGACTGAAGTCTCTCTCTCTCTCACTCACTCTCTCTCACTCGTACTGTCTCATTTCTTACGCTAAAACTCTTCTGCACAGTACGGTATTGTGTTGGATGCCGGCTCCTCCAGAACTACTGTATATCTGTATGAATGGCCAGCTGAAAAAGAGAACAACACTGGGGTTGTGACCCAGACTACAAAATGTCCAGTTAAAGGTGCGGAATTGACACTCATTCCCCTAATGCACAGTCTGAACATACAATAGTGTTAAGGAATGCACTCTGTTTTGTGGGTTTCCCCCCATCACTAAAGCTCTAAACGCGGTGTAGGATTTCATGAGCTGAATGCATGAAATGAGCCTACAATCTTATTTATTGGCTGCTTTAACTAATAACCAATGATTCTTCTTTAAAAAAAAAAAAAAAAAAGAGAGCAGGAGATTTTCTGCCCAATATTGTCACTTACTGTTATTTCTATGAAAGCAAACAGAGCAATAACAATATCATGTTATTATCATATACATACATATATATATATATATATATATATATATATATATGTATATATACATATACATATATATATATATATATATATATATATATATATATATATTATATCTAATTGAGTCGATAGAGTATAGCAAGTGAATATAATACTTCCTCAAGAACCTTAAGTGAATATAATACTGCAAATTATTGCTACAAAAATAAGGCTATTACATATTAAAAATGCATTTTCATATAACTGCTGGTAATTTAATAATATTTGTCATTACAATTATGCTGCAGCACCTTGATGGGTAACATGTACTATATTATGTGTTGACTACTAAATATAATGACTGTGAGTGCATTGACAGGTCCTGGTATCTCAGAAATGAACACAGAAGCCTGGAACAGCCTCGAAAAGTGTATGGAAAACATTACAAGTTTCATCCCTCCACATCAACATAAATCAACACCCGTCTTTCTTGGAGCAACTGCTGGAATGAGGCTACTAAAGTGAGCTTTTTTAACAGTGGTTTATCATCTTTCGTATCATCATTTGTCATGAGATGCACGGAAAGTGCAAGTGCAGCATAAAACAATCTTTCTTTGACTGAACAGTGGCAAAGAATGTCAGCAAAAGACATAAATCATTAAACACAAGGCTTGGTATGTCAAAGTCACTATGAGAAACACTTCACAGTGTACCTGGGAATTAATGTCTCTTTTAAAGTCTAGTTTTTGTATGAAACAAAAAAATGTGGTCTGTGAATAGTGTACTGCAGTCATATGCGCAGGCTGCAATAACTGCTAAAGTGTCATATAAATAACATGAAATGTAATGTAATTAAATCATTAAACATGTCGAATAATTTTTCCCACCTGCTGTTCCTGTAAAATCTCATGTTTTTAATGTTTATCTACAGACAGAAAAGTGAAAATGAGTCAAATGAAGTCCTGCTCGCCATACAAAAATATCTTCGTTCTTTGCCATTCCATTTCCACAATGCTTCCATCATCTCAGGTCAAGAAGAGGGTCTGTATGGCTGGATCACTGTCAATTACCTGATGGGAAACTTCTTGGAGGTCAGGATATGATTAGTGTCACTTTACGTACAATGGTTTTTATAATTTAACTGAGGTCTTTATTCTCAAACTTGGATTGGATATTTTTTTTTTGTCTAGGCTAGTTTGTATATCGAGGACATAAACTGCAGTAAATTTGTAACATTCCCTATGATTATGATTTATTATTAAATCGTACAGAGAAATATATGGAATGCTTGGGTTCATCCTCATGGAGCACGAACCGTGGGGTCACTAGACCTGGGCGGGGCCTCCACTCAGATCGCCTTCACAGCCCCGTCCGATGCCGCTGGAGAGGATCTCATCAAGATTTCCCTCTACGGATATGAATACAACGTTTACACACACAGCTTCCTGTGTTATGGCAAGAATGAGGCTGAAAAGCTAGTTTTGGCAGAGCTTGTAAAGGTAACAGTTTCTCTTCCTAACTTTAATCAGTTAAATGTTAATTTGATCAAAAATGCAAAAGTGCAGTACTTTACATAAATATCAATAAATAAAAGTAGGGGGGAATAAAACTTTCTTATCGTTTATAGTTAGTAATTTGGTTGTTATATGCATGCTTTTTGAATACATTAGAACATGTTATTATAATGACAAATTCGCAACTATGAATGTAATACAAAAGCTTATTGAAAATATGTCCAATACTTGACTTTGCCAATACTTCTATTTTATTTATTAAGTTGTAAAATAAAGGCATGTGTTTATTTCTCAGATAAAAAAAAACCCAGACAACACAAACATTGCCCTGAGCTGTATATGTTGTAATGAAACTCATATTTACATTCACAGCGTTTGGCAGACAAGTTCAAGTTCAAGTTCATTTATTTCTATAGCGCTTCGCACAATGGACCTTGTTTCAAAGCAGCTTTACAGAATGTCAGAGTTATAGAACAAAATGTTAACATAAAGTTTTATCCCTGATGGGCAAACCTGGGGCGAATGTGGCACGGAAAAACAATTATCCACAATTATCCGGAGTGATTTTTGTATTTATCCAAATGTATAAAGCGTAAGGACTCGAGGGATTCATAGTGCTGCTAGTTTGTAAACTGAGGATTATTATTATTATTATGATGATGATGATGATGATGATGCAGTGTGAAAACATAACAATACTCTTTCTTACAAGCCAAAAAGAGCTGACTGTCATTACAGTATGTGGAGTGTTCAGCCTGTGAAAGCTGCATTATAGCATTACTGTATTGATCAATCCATTTGACTTGTTTTAATCCTCACGCTAATTACACAAAGAAGACTGGAGAGTGCAAAATCTCCGCAAAACCTTTCTTGTACTAATACAATAATGTTCACGCACAGTCCATTTAAAGCAGTGGAGAGAGCTTAATCCTGGTAGTATTAATGCTTTTCCAGACTACTTTGACATTAGCAACATCCTGTTGAGAAATGGCAGATAAAATTACATACACAGCCTTCATTACACTTCTTCCTGTCTTTTTCTTTTGCTATTCTTTACTAGCAATGATACCTTATACTGTACCTCATACCAGGGATATGTGACATCTGATGTGCCATCGCTTCCCAAAGAGTTGTTTCTTTTAATAAAACACTTTTCAATTTCTCCGTGCTATTATAACTGACTTATAGCATCTCTTGTCCATTTCAGCTGTCCACTAATTGGTCACACATAAATCACCCATGCTATCCGCTTGGCTACACCACCACCATGAGTGGAGACGACATATTTGGCAGCGAGTGCACAAAAAGCAGGACGCCGATTCGCTATTCCTCCCAGAAGACCTTCACTTTCTTTGGACAGAGTAATCCGGGAGCGTGTAAATCCTTGGTCATGAGGATTTTTGACCTGTCGTCCTGCCAGGGGAAAGAATACTGCTCATTTAATGGAGTGTACCAGCCACATGTCGCGGGGGACTTCATGGTAGGCATATTTACAATTATAAATTCAAACATTTTAGTCGGTGTGAATTTGCTAAACTAAACAATGAAATGCATAAATAATCCCGCGTAAACATTCATACTGTATGTACGGTGGATGTATTATTACTGGTGATAATGTATATTTAGGCCTACGCAGGATTTTTCTACACAGTTGGAGTTCTGGATTTAAAGGGCTCTAACAGTCTGGAGAAGTTTAACACCAGTGTCTCTTCATTTTGCTCTATGAATTGGGACAAAGTGAGTATCTCCCACAGACTGGAGTAGTTGTATATAGTATCAACATTATTGAAACATGGTCTCTATGCTGTTTAAATGAATGCCCACTGAGTCAAATCTGGATTTTCTTTTCTTTCTTTTTTTCAGCTCAAGAAAAACTACAACATCTCAGAGAAACACCTGAAATCGTATTGTTACTCTGCGAACTATGTTCATACAATTCTTGCAGACGGATACAAGTTTAACGCTGACAACTGGGAAAAACTAGATTTTCAAAAAGAGGTATGAAATTACATATCAAACACAATCGGGGCTTTCAGCCAAATACTACTGATGAATAATTCAATCAACTCAGATCTCTGGATGTGCATACTATAATACAAGCGTCAGTTTCATTTATATTTGGCAAATTGCCAACAAGCAGACTAAAAAAAAGAAAAAGAAGGCATCGTCCTGGCATCATCTTGAGCCTGAGTAAAGTATTCAGAGTTCATTAAGGAAAGCAGATAAATGAAAGAATACATGAATAACTACATGACATTCGTTTCTATGAACTTAATAAATGATAAGATATTTAAAAAATTCATTGGTGCAATTTTAGGGTTTAATTGTTAACATCGAATCTATTTATTTATTAAGAAAGTGCCTTCAAAACAGGACGTGATTTCCTTAATGATTAGTGCTGAAAGTTATGTCTGTAAATCCGCTTATGTATCACATGAACACTCTTTCCAGCCATCAATGTGACACATTTTTACTCGTTGTTTTGTCCTTACTTTTAAAAGATTAATAATAGAAATATGAATAATAATAATATGAATATTTCATGAGAAATTCCTAAAAGGTCTAAGTGTAAACCCAGCATTTACATGGTGTTTGTGATGTTTTTGCAGGTAAATAAGACGAGTATAGCCTGGTCCCTGGGATACATGCTAGCTCAGTCTAACATGATTCCTGCTGAGGCGAAGCTTCTGAAGCTCCCCATTTCGAACAGCGTGTTCGCTACCCTGCTCTTCCTGTTCTCCGCTCTCACCATCATCACGCTCATGTTTCTCATTATCACGCTCGTGCGGATCTTTTACTGATGCTGCTGAAAGCCATACGCTGGAGCCTAGCTTTGGCCTTTGAGCAGCAGCAGCAGCTAGGGAAAAAAAAGAAAAAGCACAAAAGAAAACGCAGGGAAACTTATGTGTCTTCCATGCTGTCTGTGCCACTGGTTCAGCTATTCCTGACAGGACCCAGAAACCGGCTCTCAACACAATATTCTCTGCTATGACGATGTTTGAAGGGTTTACAATTTCTACCTTTGCTGACTGCTGTATAAATTGAGTTAATGCTGCATCGCGTGTGTAGCGGAGACACGTAAAAATAAAGGAAGTGAAGGTATCTTAATTGAATGAGCTTTCAACAAACTATGACCACTATGACCAACCACACATTCTATCTGTCTGAAATGTTCATATAAACAGATCATTCAAATTAATGGTGAATGTAAATTTACCATAAACATCTTTTTAGTTTATTTACTTATATTCTGGTATAGTAGAGTCAGTGCTATAAAGTTGTACTAGATATTAAACATTAAAGCCATATTGAAAACGATTTCAATTCATACTAGAATATTGCTGTAATCAGAGAAAACAGCAATGCTGTAGAATTAGGACGATGGTGTGTCTACTGGTCTTCCACTTAGTGTTGACAGTTAAAAGAATTGGTCATATTTAGAGAGTGTAAATTAGTATTTACTAAATGATCAGTACTACAGTATTTTCCAGTACTACTACTACTAAAACTGCTCATCTGTAGCCACTCCATCTTCACATACGTTAAGTTTTATTAGGTTTCATTTTACACTGATGTGTTTTATATACTGAATGTTTTAGAGTTGTGGCAGAAAAGGGTGGCATTATTATGCAGCAATATAACAAGCTAAGCCAAAGTCATAAAAAAGCATCTAGGAAAAAATGAATAAAGAAATAGATCTACATGTAGCCTTTCAGAATGTCAGGGTAAGATTGTTCTGTACATAAAATGCACTAAAACTGCCTTATAACATATAACACTCATCCCATACCCCTTTAAATAAAATGGCGTTACAGGTAAAAAAAGAGGAAATTATCCTCGGTTGAAAAACACAGGATTACATGGTGTGTTGTCACATATTTGTACAGTTTATAGGTTAAACAATGCTAATATAAATATGAAAAAGGGAAAGAAGGAAAGATAAAAAATAACATGGGGAGGGGAGGGGGTAGATACTGGTGGGAGATTAGATTATTCAAGGCAATGATTTCGGAATTATGAAAGCATACTTAATGCATCCAACATTTGTTTGTTGTATGTTTTATGTTTCATTGTCTTACATTGTGTGTTTTGAAGTAGTTTTGAACGCATGTCATGTTTCAGTGCACATTCTAGCGAAATGATAATAAACTTCATGAATGTTAACGAAACAATCGGTCTTCCCAATGATGTCTGTAAGGGTCCTTAAGATAAAGAAGAGAAGACAAAAATAGGTGTCTATGGTAGATCAATCAGACAGAAAGACAGACAGACAGATATATAGATAGATAGATAGATAGATAGATAGATAGATAGATAGATAGATAGACAGACAGACAGACAGACAGACAGACAGATAGATAGATAGATAGATAGATAGATAGATAGATAGATAGATAGATAGATAGATAGATAGATAGATAGATAGATAGATAGATAGATAGACAGACAGATAGATAGATAGATAGATAGATAGATAGATAGATAGATAGATAGATAGATAGATAGATAGATAGATAGATAGACAGACAGACAGACAGACAGACAGACAGACAGACAGACAGACAGACAGATAGATAGATAGATAGATAGATAGATAGATAGATAGATAGATAGATAGATAGATAGATAGATAGATAGATAGATAGATAGATAGATAGAAGCACTGTGCAGCTTATGGATGCTTATTATAGTTTATTTTACTACATCTACTACACATCCAGATAGATAGATAGATAGATAGATAGATAGATAGATAGATAGATAGATAGATAGATAGATAGATAGACAGACAGACAGACAGACAGACAGACAGACAGACAGACAGACAGACAGATAGATAGATCGATAGATAGATAGATAGATAGATAGATAGATAGAAAGATAGATAGGTAGATAGATAGAAGCACTGTGCAGCTTATGGATGCTTATTATAGTTTATTTTACTACATCTACTACACATCCAGATAGATAGATAGATAGATAGATAGATAGATAGATAGATAGATAGATAGATAGATAGATAGATAGATGGATGGATGGATGGATGGACGGACGGACGGACGGACGACGGACAGACAGACAGACAGACAGACAGACAGACAGACAGACAGACAGACAGATAGATAGATAGATAGATAGATAGATAGATAGATAGATAGATAGATAGATAGAAGAAGATACATAAACTGGTCAGTAGAGAGCAGTATTGTTCTAAATTCATTACAATGAGGGGGAGAATTCCCTTACCACTGATCTCCGTAACGTTAGTGAACATCTAGTTTTAGGTGATTAGGATTATTATTGTTTATGTTTATTGTATACATGAATGTGTTTGCTCTATAAACTACTCCTAGTGCACGCGTTGGCGCATTAGTAAAGGGCGTGCATGTGCGTTACAGTGCAGATTACAGGGCAAACTCAATTACAGGACGAAGTGCAGAGAGAGTGTGAACTGGAGCTTCCAGCCATTATAACGCCGCTCTGCAGGAGTTTCAGGTTAATGCGTGGCGGCATGGTGTCTCCAGGTTAACAAAGGGATAGGATGGGATGGGGGGACAAGTTGTGTTTTAAAGACTGCTTTTAAACACCACCGAGTGTCCAGAAGACCAGTGGTTTGTCTGGAAGTGCTACTCTATCACTTGTAATGAGTAGGCGCTTCCTCCTCGCCTTTCCCTCCTGCCCCTCCAGCCGCACTCTTGCAGGCGGGTTTTTGCTCCTCTCTCTCTCTCTCTCTCTCTCTCTCTCTCTCTCTCTCTCTCTCTCTCTCTCTCTCTCTCTCTCTCTCTCTCTCTCTCTCTCTCTCTCTCTCTCTCTCTCTCCAGGTTTCCCTATGGATTAAAAAGTCGGCGCATTCTGCAGCTCTCAGGTTTCACTCTTCACCAGGAATCCGGAGGGATTGTCCTGCCTGAGCAGTCTAGCCTTTACTGCTGCTGAGATTTCAGTCCTTGGAGAAGAATGTGAACTTGAGAGGGTTTTTTTGCAGCTTTTGAAGCCCTCTGGAAATAATAATAATAATAGTAATAATAAAAGCGCAACATACAAACGCATACACGTGTCCTATACCCATGCAGCCTGAGGATGCAAATAAGATATGAAAAGTGTGAAGACGAACACAGAGAGAGAGTGTGTGGGTGTGTGTGTGTGTGTGTCTTGAAGCGTGAGTGCGGCTTCTGCAGCCTGATGCTGTTTCATGCCATCGGAATGAGGATGATGATGTGGCGATGAAGGAGGCATGTTCGCAACCAAGGGTGAAAAGCGAAGAGCAGCTTTAATGCTACCGGTAAGAAGATCTAAGCAATGGTCTGTATATTCCTGTTGCGTTTCAGTGATTTTTTTTTCTGTTTGTTTGTTTGTTTCTTCAGTTTCTGCATGGCTCTGTTCCAATCCGCTTCATAAGCAAAAGCAGTTGTTTTGTTGTGTTGAATGCTGGTGCTGTTCGGACGCGTTTGCAGTCGCTCCATCATGCATTCTTACCTTATACCTGTATATGACTAATGCACAGACTCTATAGTTAACACTCGACTACACAGCGCCACCTACAGCTTCTACATACGGTTATAATGGGGTTTTAACACTTTAACACTTAAATTCGTGGCATTTTGGGATTGCCGATTGATTTCTTTAATCTCGTTGATACAAGTGAGCAACAAGTCGTGAACTCATAGCCTTCCCAACACAGTAAACACGGAATTACCTCTGTTTTTCTTTATGCATTAAAACAATACAGCCTACGACGGATGCATATAACCTTGAAGTATTCCTTAAAAAGTCCTTTTGTTTTTTGATTTTTTTCAGATTTTGTGTGTCCTGCAGTGCTTTTAGGGAAATTCATATATACTTACCGTCCTCGTGATTTCCCACCACAGGCATTAAATATGAATTAATTCGCTCAATACATCTTTAGTAAAGAATGAGCTGATCTGGGTCACTGTAGGACTGGAGCCCATCCCATAAACAGGAGGTGGAAGGCAGAAGAATTTACCCCAAAGTGGGACACCAGTCACCTGCAGGACACTATGCACAAAATCTAACAGGCAATTTTGCATGGCCAGTCTGCCTACCTGCAGGTTTCTGTGAGGTGGAAGGAAAATTCACGAACCCGGGAGTAAAAGGGAAATGGGGAGCATTAGCAAAATGCGATATAGACTCTAAGCCAAGTCCTGAATCAGATATCCGCACACATGCACGCACACACACACACACACACACACACACACACACACACACACACATGAATTTCTCATCACTCTCATGGACTTGATTCTCTAGAGAAAAAGCTCAGCAGTGAAGGCCTGATCAGACCTATTTTTAATGCCTGAAATAGGTCTGCTTTTGTGTGTGGTCTCAATCTTCCCCTCACAGTCAGTTATCATGAGTACTGTACTCTTAAAAGCATTTTTCGGTTTCGTTGCTATATATATATATATATATATATACAGACGTGGACAAAATTGTTGGTACCCTTTGGTCAATGAAAGAAAAAGTCACAATGGTCACAGAAATAACTTTAATCTGACAAAAGTAATAATAAATAAAAATTCTATAAATGTTAACCAATGAAAGTCAGACATTGTTTTTCAACCATGCTTCAACAGAATTATGTAAAAAAATAAACTCATGAAACAGGCATGGACAAAAATGATGGTACCCCTAACTTAATATTTTGTTGCGCAACCTTTTGAGGCAATCACTGCAATCAAACGCTTCCTGTAACTGTCAATGAGACATCTGCACCTCTCAGCAGGTATTTTGGCCCACTCCTCATGAGCAAACTGCTCCAGTTGTGTCCGGTTTGAAGGGTGCCTTTTCCAGACTGCATGTTTCAGCTCCTTCCAAAGATGCTCAATAGGATTGAGGTCAGGGCTCATAGACGGCCACTTTAGAATAGTCCAATTTTTTCCTCTTAGCCATTCTTGGGTGTTTTTAGCTGTGTGTTTTGGGTCATTGTCCTGTTGCAAGACCCATGACCTGCGACTGAGACCAAGCTTTCTGACACTGGCTAGTACATTTCTCTCTAGAATTCCTTGATAGTCTTGAGATTTCATTGTACCCTGCACAGATTCAAGACACCCTGTGCCAGACGCAGCAAAGCAGCCCCAGAACATAACAGAGCCTCCTCCATGTTTCACAGTAGGGACAGTGTTTCTTTTCTTGATATGCTTCATTTTTTCGTCTGTGAACATACAGCTGATGTGCCTTGGCAAAAACTTCGATTTTTGTCTCATCTGTCCACAGGACATTCTCCCAGAAGCTTTGTGGCTTGTCAACATGTAGTTTGGCATATTCCAGTCTTGCTTTTTTATGATTCGTTTTCAACAATGGTGTCCTCCTTGGTCGTCTCCCATGTAGTCCACTTTGGCTCAAACAACGACGGATGGTGCGATCTGACACTGATGTTCCTTGAGCATGAAGTTCACCTTGAATCTCTTTAGAAGTCTTTCTAGGCTCTTTTGTTACCATTCGGATTATCCGTCTCTTAGATTTGTCATCAATTTTCCTCCTGCGGCCACGTCCAGGGAGGTTGGCTACAGTCCCATGGATCTTAAACTTCTGAATAATATGTGCAACTGTACTCACAGGAACATCTAGTTGCTTGGAGATGGTCTTATAGCCTTTACCTTTAACATGCTTGTCTATAATTTTCTTTCTGATCTCTTGAGACAGCTCTTTCCTTTGCTTCCTCTGGTCCATGTCGAGTGTGGTACACACCATATCACCAAACAACACAGTGATTACCTGGAGCCATATATATAGGCCCAATGGCTGATTACAAGGTTGTAGACACCTGTGATGCTAATTAGTGGACACACCTTCAATTAACATGTCCCTTTGGTCACATTATTTTCTGTGTTTTCTAGGGGTACCATCATTTTTGTCCATGACCTGTTTCATGAGTTTATTTTTTTACATAATTCTGTTGAAGCATGGTTGAAAAACAATGTCTGACTTTCATTGGTTAACATTTATAGAATTTTTATTTATTATTACTTTTGTCAGATTAAAGTTATTTCTGTGACCATTGTGACTTTTTCTTTCATTGACCAAAGGGTACCAACAATTTTGTCCACGTCTGTATATATATATATATATATATATAATTAGTGTGTGTGTGTGTGTGTGTGTGTGTAGTCATCCTCAGAAGCTTGGTTCAGGTTTCATGCAGATCCTTGAGTGACGCAATCCAAACAAACTCGGGCTCTCCTTTTACTATCGTCATGCATTATGAATGATCCACGTATTGCTAACCGGCATAACCATAAAACTGTCACTTACTGGTCCTAAAAGAAAGCCACATTTATTGGTAAGGCATTTGTTACACAGAGCGTGATTGCAATCTGTAGTAAGTGCAATCTGCTTGGTGAAAATAAGTACAAGTTAGAAGTATTTCATATCAAGTTGAACAAGTCCTTGTCAAAAAATAGCCTGTCACATTACAGCATAGTGAAATTCTTTCTTCGCATATCCCAGCTGTTGTGTTTGTTTTTTGGGAAGCTGGGGTCAGAGTTCAGGGTCAGCCAGGCTATGGTGTCTCTGCAGCACAGAGGGTTAAGGGCCTTCCTCAAGGACCCAAGAGTGATACTAGGGATCAAACCCCAACCTTCCGATGAGTAGCCCTCTGTAGATACCTGTATCTGTACAGATACCCCCTGTAGCTGACTTTGTTGTTGCTTGAATTCGTTGTAAATAAAGCAGTATGATTTAGAATGCATCTTGTCCTCTGCTTTTAGACTCCAGCTTGCTAGGAGATTTTGAAAGTTGAATCTACTGTGTCCCGTTAGCAATTCATCAAAGTCCGGGTTCCGTTTTCGTTCCCTATGGGAGTAGTTTCGATTAATTCTAAAGTCCATTGAATTGTATTAATGAGACTTTTAATGACACATTAACTGGAAAAGTCAAAAACTATGTCACTCCCATTCTACTCAAAAAGAGAGCATGCTTTTCCCATCTCTCACCTGAAATGACGTCAGCATCACCCCCCCCCCCCCCCCCCCCACCACCCCCCCCCCCCCCCCCAAACACCCGAACGAGACATCTCAAAATCACTCAAACATAACAACATAAATTAACAAAACAACTAATAGCTTCAATGGCTTTTACATACAGTGATGTGCTTTTTTTTGTGTTGTATAATTGACCGGCAAAATCTAGTCCCAGCTTCTGGCACACAATATATTTAACAGATTAATAATAAATGATAATCAAAGTGTTTACAATGTATGCGTACTGAATTATGAATACATTATTCATACACTTCATAAGTGCATGTTAATTTGGCATCATTCCTTGCTTTTGAATGACTTCCAAGAAGTCAACCTCCATAACCTTTCGACTGTAAATCACTGTCATACGAATCATTCACCACACCATATCTACTGACTTACACAACCAGGAATCAGGCATATAAAGTCTTTCTCCAGTACCTTGTCTGATGAGAAATTTGACCATGATCTTGTTCTCCGCTAATATAACTTTGTGTTTCATGCCCATTTTCTCATCTTTCAGACTCCCATCTTAAATAATGAGTTTTATTCGTTTTTAGTCTTCCTTTTTTTTTGTTAGCTTTGTGTGTTCTCTGTCCTAACAGTCAGTATGCAATCACGGATAAAACCGTGCATTTTTGCAGCCAGTAGCCTTTTTTTTTCAAATGTTTACATTCATTCATTCATTCATCTTCTACCGCTTTATCCGATCTTCCTCGGGTCATGATGAGCCTGTGCCTATCTCAGGCGTCTATGGGCATTAAGGCAGGATACACCCTGGATGGAATGCCAACCCATCGCAGGGCACACACACACACATTCACACACACATTCACACACTAGGGACAATTTTCCAAGGTGCCAATCAACCTACCGTGCATGTTTTTGGACCGGGGGAAACCGGAGAACCCGGGGAAAAACCCCCTGAGGCACGGGGAGAACATGCAAACTCCACACACACATTCCCGAGACGGGAATCGAACCCGGATCCTGGCGGTGTGAGGCGAACGTGCTAACCACTAAGCCACCGTGCCCCAAATGTTTACATTAATTATCATAATTTTCATGTAAAAAATGTGATTTCAGTGATGTTGTCTGTAGCATGAATGTTGGTGGCAGATGGGATGGTTTGAGAATTTCTATGACTGCTGATCCCCTGGGATTTTCACCCACGACAGGCTCTATAGAGTTTTCTCAGAATGGTGCAATAAAGAAAAAAAAAACACCCAATGAATGGCGGTTCTGAGAACAGGAACATCTTGTTGATAACTGAGGTTTACAGACAATGGCCAAACGGAAGGCAAGCTAAAGCTGCAGTGAGCATAAGATCATCAAAATCTTGATGGCTAAAAACTTCAAAAATATTCTCTGGTCTATATACATTTTTTTTCCCTGAGACACACAAGTTTTAAACTTGTTTACAGATGAAAAAGTAAAAGTCCGGGTTCCGTTTTCCTGAAATGACATCATTTACATTTACATTTGCAATATTTAGAAGACGCCCTTATCCAGGGCGACGTATAAGAAGTGCTTTAGGTCTCACTCTAAGGATAAATTCATTCATGAAGGGTAAATACAAACTTAAGTACACAAGCATAGACAGTTTTTTTCCTGGACAGTGAGAGGAAAGAAGTGTTTACGATAGGTGTTGTTGGAAGAGGTATGTCTTCAATCGACGTTTGAAGGTAGATAGTGTCTCCGTTGTTCGGATATCCAGAGGAAGTTCATTCCACCACCTCGGTGCCAGGACAGAGAAGAGCCTTGAGCTGATCTTATCTCTTACCCTGAGAGACGGTGGAACCAGGCGAGCACTGCTAGACATCAGCATCACCCCCTCCCCCCAACACCCAAACGAGAGCTCTCAAAATCACTAAAACATAACTACACAACACATCAATTAACAAATCAACAAATAGTTTCAATGGCTCTTACATACAGTGAAGTGCTTTTTTGTGTAGTATAAGTCCTGGACCGGCAAAATCTAGTACCAGAAAAGAGGCAAGATTCTTTCATGTACATGACAAATTCAAATCATATCTGCAAGGCAAAAGAATATTCCACAAGACTTCAGCACAATATGTTCCATTTTTATTCTTTCACAGAACTCACTGGCACACTCTATGTATTATGAGGGCCGTGTTCTATAATATTACTTCCTTTATTTCTTATTCTGGAATGACACAGGTTTGTAATCAAAGATATCATATTGTGTTTTTTCAGGAGGCGGTATAAATGGAACCCGGTGTATATAGCGACAGAGACGCACCAGTCAAGTCAGTGCACAGGTATGAGAGAGGGTTCCAAAAATAGAGGAAATGAAATGGCAAATTGGGACCTTATTTGTATTTTTTCACAGTCTTAAACAGTATATTCCCAATACATAGACACAACAGATGATGTGTTTTTGTCTGTTCCTTTTAAATAAATGGAAGGAAAGAGAGCCACAGAAATCTGGGCCAGTAGGTCTTATCTGATGGGTAGTGGTCCACAGAGTTCCCAGCAGTTGAATCAGGGTCTGTTTTCTTCCACACACCCAATTTGAACATACTTTCACTTGGTTTTTTTTCTGCACTATTTTGTCTGTTTTGCAAATAAATACATTTCCAAACACTAAAAACACAACATTCAATTAGGTTCTAATGTTGCCTACTTACCCTAAAGAGCTTCCCCAATGATTTCCCACAAATCAGCTCAGAATTACAAATAATCTTCCGTCATGTTTTCTGTAGAGTAGAGAGACATTAATACTTTTCTTCATATTACTAAAATGTTTCTGTACACTGCAAAAAAATGCCCTTCTTGAAGATACAAATTCAAACACTGTTACCCAGAGCAAATTACATCTGAGCAGTTAAGGGCCTTGTCAAGGGCCCACTTCTAGTAGCTTGGTGGTGCTGGGATTTGAACCTGCAACTTTCTGGTCCAGAGCCCAGTGCTGAGCTACCACCTCCCTGACAGGCATGAATATGTATTGACAAAAAAAATGTAAAAATTCTTAAGCTTCTTGATGTAAGAACCTTTCACAGCAGTATTAGTCTTAAAATTTGCACAACATTCTGTTTGAACATTCACTTTATATCTGACACTTGTTGCTTTTGAAATTTTGCAGTACTATTTTTTTACTTTATAGATTTATAGTCGAATGTATTTCATTCATTCATTCATCTTCTACCGCTTTATCCAATCTTCCCTCGGGTCACGGGGATCCTGTGCCTATCTCAGGCGTCTATAGGCATTAAGGCAGGATACACCCTGGATGGAATGCCAACACATCACAGTGCACACACACACATTCATACAATAGGGACTATTTTCCAATGTGCCAATCAACCTGCCGTGCATGTTTTTGGACTGGGAGGAAACCGGAGAACCCGGAGAAAAACCTCCTTGAGGCACGGGGAGAACATGCAAACTCCACACACACATGGCCGAGACGGGAATCGAACCCAGGCCCTGGCGGTGTGAGGCGAACGTGCTAACCACTAAGCCAACGTGCCCCTGTCGAATGTATTTAAAATGTGAAATTCCTTATTTTTTGCCATAAAATATAGTCTTAAACTTGACTTTTTATCTTAATTTTTTTTCTACAAATAAGCTTTTATTTAATTTCTTATATTTCATTTATTGCATTGTATGCAGGTAGAACAACTAACTTTACCAACTAAGTATGAATTAAGATAAATAATCACAATAATATTATCCAATCTGCTCTTGCATATTATTTTTTTTAGTTTTTGCAGTGTACCAAAACGTAATCCCAATTAATGTTGTGCCGATCCCAAGCCCGGGAATATGGGGAGACTAATAAAATGTGGTGTAATGTAAATGTGGAGCCGAAAGAAAGATGTAAGATGATGCTTATGGACTGATGACACAAAGAGTATTTTTTTTTTGTGCATGATTTATGTTGCTAATCAAATAAATCGACTTCAAGTGCATAAAGCAGTATGGTCATAAAAAAATATAAATAAATGTGTACTGGCTAATTTAAGTATAAATTACTTCAGTTCTGCACCCACTGAGGAGTACAGAGAAACACATGGCATAATGGCTTACAGATTAAAATCAGCATGAGTCTGAATAGGTATGGAAAGTTTCTGCCTGCGTGTTTATATGTGCGAAAACAACAACACCTACCCGATATATTTTGCTTGAAAATTGGCTGTGGTTTGTAGTTGACGAGAGGGGAATGATATGCACCGAAGGCACTAAAACTGGACAGAAAAAAAAAACCCACTCTATTTTACTCTGTAAGCATATTCAACCATAGTAAACCAATGTATCTAGCTTCTGAACTCCAATATTATCAGCTAATATTCTAAAGTATAAACCTAAAATAATATGATTAAACTGAAAAATCATGAGCAACATTAAAAAGAACAAAAAAATGCTAAAAAAACAAACAAATGAATCTACATTGATCCATCACTAGTGATAGGCTACATCTGGCCTGGCCAACCCGTGGCTCCGGAGCCTCATGCGGCTCTTTAACTAGTTTCATGCAGCTCTTTAGGAGCTTTCACATAACATGCGTCAATGGGAATGGGATGATGTTCATGTGTACCCATGTGTATGATGTGGCTCTTTGCAGTAACAAAGAAAAAAAAGTGGTTCTTAGCCTCCTACTAGTTGGTCACCCCTGGGCTACATAGTGCTATGATTAAAAAATACAGAATGCCTCTATTTATCTGTCTGTCTGTCTGTTTAACTCTTTAAGAATTGAGTAAACAATCTACATATCTCTTCTGAAGATTACTTTATTTCAGAACTGACATTGCTTTCCTGACAGCTTGAACGGACTCAAGGTACATTTTTGTTCAATTAGTGCCAAACGCTCGTGGAGGCATTTCCCCCCCCACACTCTTTTTCTGACCTTCCCCTTCATCACAAACAAGCCATTAGTGCAAGCTATTTCTTTATCTTCTTTCTTCCTCTCGAGTGAGATGACTTGCCGTATGGGCCATTGGCATGTCTCTAACTCGCGGTTTAAAGCTAGAGGCAATGTAATTATGCAGCCCTGGCAGCTCGTAAGGAAGGCCCGATCATTATCATTAAAATTGGCTCTGACCTTATCTTAATCATCTCCTTGGTGGGTTTTGCATTAACCTGTCCCTGCTGTGTCTTTATTATCCTCCATGTTTAATGAGATCAGCTCCTTTGAGATCCTCGCTCAGTCACAGCCTGTTTGCCGGGTAAAAGACTAAATGACCTTACTTGCCTGTACCTGTGCTGGAATTAGTTAAAGGGATAGTACATTTTAAAGGGATCATAATCCCCCCCCCCCCCCCCCACTCGCGCACACACACACACACACACACACACACACACACACACAACACACAAAAATACAGTTGTTAGGAAATACAAACAACCAGTACTTTTTGCTCTTTGGATATTTTTTGAGAAATTAGCAAATTATATTGAGATAAAATTGTCATTTTTTTCATAGAAACATGTTGATAAAATAGAGATTTTTTGCGTGTTTTTTAAACTGTGCACACTACTCTGTTTATGGTTCTTTTAAGGTGGATGTTCAAATTGTTTCTACAGCAATATATTTAAGTTGATCTTGGATTCATATTGAGTACATGGAGGCTCTAAGTAAAAAAATATATATATTTTTTTAAAGAAATATAATAAAGTAGATCTTTCACCAATCACAAATTCTAATCCATTCAGCCTGTTTCATTAGGATTATGTGTAGTTTTACAAAGCTAGAAGTTGAGACAGAGCCAGCGGTATATGTTAGAAAATTAACCCATGTATATTTGGCCATATAATGTGTCCCCATTGGGGGGGCTGAGAGATTACTAAGAATAATGAACTGAATTAAAAATTCACTAACTATTGTTCGGCCTCTTAATCTGTCTGTCACTGTTCCGTGACCGCTGACGTTCTGAAAAGTATAACACCTTTGCTCTTTGGAAATGGTTTTTCTTGGAGCAAGCTTGGCATGCAAAGTATGCTGACAGGAATGGCATGTGCGAAGTGCTTGACTGCTTAATTAGAGGGGTGGCTTGAAATTCGAAGGAAAAAAAAAAGAAACAAGACAGTGGTATGAGGTGTTATATATGTCTGGTGGAAGCCCTCTCATTTGGCCTGCATTATATGTATCTGAGTTGCTTAAATGTGTATATATATATATATACATATAGCAACCAAAGAAACTTGAGTACAGAGCAATGTGGGGGACTATTTTTGGATTATTTAATTTTTCTGCTTCTATTTGCATATTTACTTTGTCTGTGAACCATGATTACCATGATTATATATATATATATATATATATATATATATATATATATATATATATATATATATTCTTTTATGCCAGAATGCCATAAATATAAATATTGACACCTCCAATTCTTTTTTCGAGAAGGGTCATGTCTGTCACTACAGTGTTTGCTCAAAGTGTAATATAGCATTAAAGGAGCTCTTGGTTTGTTTTGTAATGAACTCCCTCTACTGCACATCATCCGTACAGCACGCCAGCAAGACAATGTGCACGTCCCTACAGCAGGCAAGCCTGTATATTAGTTTACTCAGAGGCAGCGAAAACTAATCCATAAGACCTTCAGCTGTTTTTGGTGCTACAGGCATGACATTCTTCAACCTGCCATATAATGGGACTCTTTCATAAGCACTATCTGGAAAAGTCATAAAAACATTCAGGCACAGTGAGACATCCTACAGAGCAGAGACATTCCTTTCCCCTCAGGTTTTCCTCTTCACCATAGAGCTATAGAGACAGGAAGCAGAGGTACAGCAGATGTACCTTTTTTGTAGAGGGGAAAATGTTTTTTTATTTCAAAATTAAATCAAATGCGAGAGGAAAACGGAGTGTGGTGAGCCCAGGGGGAGGTGGTAGCCCAGTGGTTAAGGTGTTGGACTCTGGACCGGAAGATCATGGGTTCAAACCCCACAACCACAAAGATGCCACTAGTGGGCCCTTGAACAAGGCCCTTAACCCTCAATTGCTCAGTTGTAAGTCGCTCTGGATAAGGGCGTCTGCTAAATGCCGCAAATGTAAATGTAAATGTAAAACGACGCAAGCCAACCAAACTGCCAGCTTTTATCCAAAGAAAAACCCAAGCCAACCAAACTGCCAGCTTTTATCCAAAGAAAAACCCTTTAAAACAACGTTTCGCCTTGCTTTATTTTCTATTTCAGTTAAACATTGGTAGACAATTGTTTCCATATGCAGCCAGAAATTACAGTGTACTCTTCACGAAAATGGTATACTTGAGCCAAGATAATTAGAGAAGTCCACTTAAGAAAAAAAGTCTAAATACATGTTTGGGGTCATTCCACTCCGATTATGATTCCTGTAATGACTATAGCAGTTTCGCTTCAATTTGGTTCAAAAAACATGGTGGCATTTTGGCAATAACGCAGAACCAAATATAGTTTGGAACAAATATAATAGGGAATGAGAGCGAGAGTCAGAGAGATAAAGAGAGAATGGGGGAAGGACACACAATATGCATGGTGCATGAATGGAAAATCTCACTAATGTTGACTTTTCCACATATAACCAAGTCTGCCTGATGCACTGCTGCACATACAGCGCCAGTTCCCTGAATTTCTTTTTTGACTCATAATAATAGAGATCATCTCTTCTTGTGTTACAAGCTTCATTCCTGTGGAAATAATATAGTTCGTTTTTTCCCTAATCAGCGATGTTTTTTTTTTGTGCTCTCTCTGGCAGGGTCTAATAGCAGGGATGAAGCTGAAAGTGAAGCGGCGCTACGTTGTGGTCTTTCTGTCTCTTCTCACCCTGTCAGTAGTGATGATAAACACATATTCACCTTTGCCCTGTGAACAGAAATGTTTGCTATCACAAGGGCCCCACCATAACCTACCCATTGAGACAGAAGCAAGGAACTCTAAGCATCTAGCTCCAAACATTCATAGAGGAAAAAAGAAAGCTTTAGAAAAGCATACGCTTGGAATTGACCAGCACCCACATATGATCAGTAAACTACATGAAAATGTTCATTTTTTCACCAGACGACACGTAAATAGATTGCTTGTGAAACCAAAACAAGGTTCTTATCAAGTCAACTCCTCCCAAACCAATATGGCACATGCCCAGAAAATGTTGTCCAAGCAACCAGGCAATGGCAATGGCTCTAAATATGCCAGTGATCTTGTTCCCAAACATGACCAAACCGTTCCTCCGTCTGCCAGAAGGCATTCCCTCCACCCAGATATTAAACTATGCAAACACAAATGCACTCCAGATGGTCCCGAACCAGCGGTGCCGAAGTCGAGAGCCAGTGTAAGGCTGTCTACAGAAATAAAGTGGACCTCGAAAGGAGCCAGAACATACGAAACACGAGCAGAATTCCCAGAAAAGAGGCAGCACCACTCAATGGATGAGAATAACCGTGTTTCCGGAGAAGGGGCAGAGGGAAGGGACTTCACAGCTAGTTGGTGTGAGGCTTTGCATGATCAGCATTTGAATGCGCTTTGGGATCAAACCCGAGCTGAATCTTTGCCGTGGTTCAGTAAGGACGATGTGCAGAAGATGGGTCTTCTTTCCAAAGGCACCGTGTTGAGTAAAGCCAGAATTCCAGGCCATGGCCAAGTGCTTCAAGTGGGAGTTGCCGAACACACTTCTCCACTAAACGGCGACCATGACAGACTCTGCCAGACAGGACAGTGTGCACTGATCAAGCGTCACAATGATTGGTTCGAGGTTCTTGCATTCCATTTGGATAGGGTCTTGGGTTTGAACCGCAGCCTTCCGGCAGTTCTAAGGACCTTTCATAGTGATCTGTTACCATACAAGTATACCCGTGGTTCTGGTCGACCTGTGGTGTGGTGGGACCCTGATATCCAGCACCTAGCTGATGACAATAACGACCAGAACTCTTTCTCCCTCATCTGGCCCCAGTACCAGGATCTGTTAAAAGCGAGATGTGGCATTGAAGTACCTTTGAACTCGTCAGTGTGTATAGGGGTACACCATTCAGAGTGGGGAAGACTGGCCCTGTTTGACTTCCTGCTGCAGGTGAGAGTAAAATAGTTTGACTTGTGATGAGAAACAAACCATTACTTATTTAACTTTTTGCAATGCATTCATAATTAATGAACTGTTATAGAGCCTGAGAATGTAGACATTTTTTTTTCGGGGGGGGTGGATTTGAGGGGCGTGCAAGTCCCTGGGCTATTATACAAGCAGACACTCCGAACGGAAAAGGCAGCAAGAACATGTGTATCAGAAGCAATCAGACATGTACAGAGAGTGAGTGGAGCCTCAGAAGGAGAAGCGATTCCCGGTCTGGCATTAATGGTAATGCAAGCGAAAGTGTATGGCGGTTACAATCTTATTTTAACATCGTCATTATTGAAAAACACTTTTCACAATGATTCACCGAGTGAAATGAAGGCCAAGTAAACAGCGGCTTGCCTGCCAAAAGCTGCGCTGCACAAAAATCCTAATGAGCGTTTTCATCAGTAGCGTTCCCTTCCCTCCCAGACAACAGTCCGTATCAGATAGCTCTGTGCAATGAGCCTGTATTTTTCCTTCTTATTTTGTTCACGATTGCATTTTCGATCATCACAAATGGGTTCTCTGATGCACTTTTAATTAGATGAATCCAAGTGCATCTCTCTCTCTCTCTCTCTCTCTCTCTGTCTGCAATGTGGTTAACGGTTGAGTTAATCACGGACGGGTTCCATTTCAGTACGGCAGGGCTGTTTTTTTTATTACATTTACGCCTTAATAATGAAACATGTAATTAACAGTAATGTAGTATATCTGCTCAGCTTATCTATCCATACGGCAATGTCTTGGATAGGTTTTAGTGTTTGTGTTGTAGACAGAGCATCGCGGTAATTGGGATGCAGTAGGGGTAAATGGCATCTTCAATCTGCCAATTATAGGTAATGATTCAATTAATGGGGAAGGCTAGTAGAATAGAACCCTAATCGACCTGTAAGACGGAACACATTCTTATCAGATAAAGAGAATTATTGCAAACCACATCAGGTATTTAATCCAAAAAATAGGTTCTCAAATCAAAACAATGATTTTTTTTTGTACAGACAACTGTAAAATAAACAAACAATACTTTGGTAAATATAAGACAGGTGTAAATATGGTGTAAATAGGGTAAATATGATAGAGGTAAATATGATAGAGGTGGGAGAAGATTAAATAAGACTTTTCCAGGTTTTGGTAAATGATTACAGGGTCAGCAAAGAATTGAATAAGAATTACAGGTTGTTTTTCAGTTGCTTTGGAGGTTTTTCTCAGATCAGAAATGAAATTCTCAAAACTACTTGTTCAACCTCCAAATTCTTTTGTACTTTTATAGAAATGTCTCCCACATTATCAGTTGTTTTTGTCATATTGATAAAATATATATCATACTAGTTTCATCAGGGGCACGGTGGCTTAGTGGTTAGCACATTCGCCTCACACCTCCAGGATCCGGGTTCGATTCCTGTCTCAGCCATGTGTGTGAGGAGTTTGCATGTTCTCCCCGTGCCTCAGGGGTTTTTTTCTCCAGGTTCTCCAGTCCCCCCCCCCTCCAAAAACATGCACGGTAGGTTGATTGGCAACGTGGAAAATTGTCCCTAGTGCACACACACACACACACACATTCACACACTTTTGTGAATGTGTGTGTGTCCTGCGATGGGTTGGTATTCCATCCAGGGTGTATCCTGCCTTAATGCCCATAGACGCCTGAGATAGGCACAGACTCCCCGTCTTCCCCTACCCGGGAAGATCGGGTATAGCGGTAGAAGATGAATGAATGAATGAATGAATAGTTTCATCTAAATAATCTTCAAACATTTAGGCATCAGTTTATTGTATAAGTCAATGAATTCAAACCATTTGTCTTTATTTGTAAATTTCTCTTCTACACAGTTCTATTAAACTTTTTTTTTTACATCAATGTGCCATGAAAAAAAACAAACAGACACTAATGCAGTCCAGTAAAAGTCTGAATCCTGTCCATTCCTTGCAATCAATATAAATCAAGTATGTGAACAAATACAGACTTGTGCATTTTCAGTCATTAGCCACGTGTACACATACAGTTGTAATCTAATTGAACGATCTGATCTGCTGTTTACATGAGACGTTATCTAATCCGATATTTTTGTGTGCACGTACGGGCGCTTTCAATCGGAATGATCTTCTTTTTCCGGTCAACGTGGCATTCCATTATTTCTTATGTGCACTATGTTATATATTTTATACATACATGGACACTGTGCAGAATGCAGTGTTGTGGCAAATCAGGTCCGTGTTCACAAAAGTACAGTAGTTCGTGGGGTTGATATTTTCCGATACGAGATACGGACGCCAGGTGATGAGGAGGCATCTGAGGAAGACCATTTTGTCTTGATGATGTAGACAGTAATCGGTTAACATGGAAATTGTATTTTATTCGGTTTATAGAAAAGTTTATCCCTTCCATAACTTAGCATAACTTGCATTTGGACTTTACTGTACGGAAACAACGGCAAAAGGACTCTTTATTTTTGATGGCAATGATATATTCACTGACACAGGGAGGGATGAAATAATGGATTTGCAAATGTTTTGTATTAAGAAATACTCCAATGCAAACTGAGATAAAATTATACTGTGCTGTATTGGAGAGATCTCTTCAGTACAGGATATTCAAAATGGCATTTTATTGGGGAAAAAATAAATCCCAATTGATTTAAAGTAGCAAATCAAGTTCTTTAGGTCACTTTTTATGAACCATGATGGTTTACATATTAAAGCACAACTAAAGGGTTGAACGCCAAAAAACTATTGATTGTTTAACCTTGCAAACAGTGAAAGTAAATTAAATTAGTTACAATAAAAAAAGTGCTGAAATACAGTGTGTAAGAGTGTGTTTGTGTGTGTGTGTGTGTGTGTGTGTTTGAGAGTAAGAAGAGATAGCTATGATAGGCCATGAAAAAGTCAATAAGTGTAACCTGGCCAACGGCTAATAGCATGATATTGATCTGGTGTGCTATGCTGAGCAGGATTCTGAACACTTGTATAAGATACTGGCCAAACAGCTCTGCTGGCTCTGAGGTGCAAGTTAACACCGATCGGTGTGAAGGACACAGTCACTGTCACTACTGGAACAGAAGACTTTCTGTGCGCTGCCTATGAGACCTTTGTCTTAGTGCTTTTGTTCTTTTTAATATAAACTGAACCGTTTTCAGTGTGCTGATGTTTCGAGGGCACGACTTAAAGCACAACATGAAATATCTAGTGTGCTTACCGCAGTACATCACTGTACTTAGAGTTACTGTGCAAAATATGCACCACATTAGTATAGGAAATGCCAATTTACATGTTTTACATGCGCATACACACATATATTTCTTTTCTTCATACACCCCTATTTTTCCTTTAGTTTGGAAGGAAGTACAAGTCAGAGCTCAAACGTGGCACCCATATGAAAGTCGAAGCCACGTAAGGGTCTGTTGAGCATTTAGGAGCATAAACTAACAGCCCTAAAGTCAATAGCTCCGATCCCTGAACAATCCAATATAGAAAAAGCATACTAAGATTAGGGATAATTAATTCATCATTCATTCATTCATTTTCTACCGCTATATCCGATCTTCCCTCGGGTCATGGGGAGTCTGTGCCTATCTCAGGCGTCTATGGGTATTAAGGCAGGATACACCCTGGATAAATGCCAACCCATCGCAGGGCACACACACACACACACATTCACACACTATGGACAATTTTGCCTATCAACTTACCGTGCATGTTTTTGGACCGGGGGAAACCGGAGAACCCGGAGAAAAACCCCCTGAGGCACGGGGAGAACATGCAAACTCCACACATACATGGCTGAGGGGGAAATCGAACCCCCTCAAAAAAAATAAAAGTGATTACATTCGACTACATTTTGATTACTTTCATTTGTCCACTAGGTGGCGCTTTAAGTTAACATTCTAAGGAAGAAAGGATTCAAACCCTCAACAGAACAAAAGGTTCTATTTTTCCAACTGAAATTGTATCAGATGTCATCGTTCAAATCAAAATCACGAAAACCGTGCCATCATCTAAAGCACTATTCTGACATGAAATTGTTCCGATGTAACCCTATTTGTAATCTTTAACATTTTAACTGTACTTTAATTACACATTTTCTCAGTAACTGTAACCAATTACTGTTACATTGATTTTGTATTTAAATTATGTAATTATATGATTACGTGACTCATTATTAGGGACGTTGATTTTACCAGACGCCATTTCCTCTGGATTACTTTGTCCATATATAAATGAAGCTTTAGCTGTGAGGTTCATTTCCTTCTACTGGATGTGTCTTGAATGTGGAAACGCTTTCCCAAGCTGTGGTCTCTCGAAAGCCAATCTATTGGCCTGAACCTGGTCACGGCTTTTGAGCGATGCTTTTCACAGCCGTGTGCAATGTAACAGGGACGTGTGAAAGCCTGAGTACTCAAGTGATGATACCATAATGCTGTCCACTGAACAGCGTGAGGGTAATTATTGCCCACAATCCTCCATGTTATCGCTATATCCCTCCCTCATGAAATGTGCTCACTACGAACCCATGTTGCATTTGTTTACCCTAGGTTACCCAGGTTCGACGTGATGTGACCTGGATCTCGATAATAATGTACAACGTTGGTTCATACAGTTTGTCCTGAATATCTCTGCTTCTCTACTGGCACGAAAATTCTTCAGCAGTAGGCTTGTGTAGTCAGTGCCAAATCCTCCAGCATAGAGATGCTCAGCCTTTCTCCTGAGCCCTGTGCTTTACAGTACTCAAAGATAGCTGCAAGTAACGGATGAGCAATGACTCTACATCAATGATTAGCATATCAAGTCGCCCAATGTTGATGAACATAATGGAACTGAAAACCTTCTTATTGCACATACAATGAGTGAAGAAAGACTTCAGTCCTGGAAAATGCACAAGTCGAGGTGTGTGTGTGTGTGTGTGTGTGTGTGTGTGTGTGTGTGTGTGTTTTAATGTCCTACGGTATGGTTTGCACTCTCCTCTTTATTTTCACTAAAGATTAAAGGTGCACTTGGCTCTGTGCGGGTGCGTGGGCAGCCATTTCTTGACGAGCTGTGGCGAGCCGCACTGTTCGCTGTAGAAGCATCATTATGAAACCTATTATAAGCCTGATAAAATACACAAGTCCAACACAGAGGACCACGTCGCCGCATAGTTCAAACTGCAAGATAAAAGCACCAGAAAGACAAGCAGGGAGTAGACAGACAGACAGCTAGGCAGACAGATGGCGCATATAACGTTATTAATACTGTATTATAAAAAAATAACAAAGCCGATAATATTGTAGCGAATGTGACAGTGGGCTTCTTTCTCTAATCCACTCTGTGTGTGTGTGTGTGTGTGTGTGTGTGTGTGTGTGTGTGTGTGTGTGTTTATCTCCCGCAGGTGAATGACAGACTGGATAGATACTGCTGTGGGTTCCAGCCGGACCCTGCTGATACATGTGTGGAAAACCTTCTCAATGTCAAATGTGCACACCCTAAAGATTTAACGCTGGTGCATATTTTGGTAATGTCATTTCCTCTTCACACTGGTAGGAATTCGTTTTATCCAAAACCCCCTCTTTTTTTTGTTTCCTGGAGTGGTTTAAAGTGGCATTTGTGCATTGAGGAATCCGCTACGTCCTTGAGCGGTTTAGGAATTTAACTCTCACTTTGACATCCTTGCATGCATAAATGATGACATGGTGGCTTCGTTGAAACGTAACACTATTGCACTTTTTCTCTCCTGATGTATGCAGTTCTATTGACTTGCCAGAAGACAAGAAGCTGGGAAGATCTGTTGCAATCTCTATGAAACAACACCTTTTTTTATGCCTGTACCGAATATGAGATGATATTTGTTTTGTTTTTTTGTGCTTTGTTTTTTCTTTTCTTTCTTGGAATGAAAAGAATGGACACTTGTCCAAATGAAAGTCTTATGGTATTTCAAATACCATATTATTTCAGGATACAGCCAACAGTATTCTGAGCTCCCTTGGAGCAGCGAGATATAAACAACTAAATATAAAACCATTCACTTTTTTAAATTTTTTTTTTATTACACTGTCTTACTGTTTCAAATGCTTCACACTCACATGTCAAAAATAAGTGCATGTGTTATTTTTTTTTTTTATCAATTATCATGGGATTTTTTTTTTGTTGTAATGTTTTTAAATGATTTCAAATAATCTTCGGAAAACATTCTCTAGCACGCCTTTTAACAAGTGACTGATGCTCAGTATGAGTTTTGATATCTCCCTGAAAGATTAGCAAATCCGTTCGTTTCGTTTGCACGCTTTTCTTTCCGAGGATGTTAAATATAATGTGCAAAATGAAAATATAATGAAATCAGAAATGACAGAAATGCTCCAAGGGCCAAAAACTGTCAACTGTGTGTCAGGTGCATTTTGTTAGTTGTTATGTGATTTGACAAATGCGTCAGTTTTTCTGTTTGTTTGTTGTGAGAATTCCATTCAGTTTAAAGCAGTTTATTTACTATAACTGTATAAGGTTTTGATAAATGTATGTGCACTTATGAAATTCATATCTATATGAATGAACTTTTTTTTTCTCTGTAGGTCAGGAGGACAGATCCCTCCAGACTGGTCTTTATAGATAACGCAGGCAGGCCTCATCACCCACAAGACAACCTCAACTTCAGACTGATAGAGGGCATTGATGTGTAAGTGCTGAGATTTATTCATCATAGGTCGTATAAAAAAATCGAATGCATTTGTAGATATCCTTATCCAGAGAGACTCATTTATACAACTAAGCAATTGAGGGTTAATTGCTTTTGCATAACGAGCCTGTCAATTGCATGGCAGTGCTGGGATTTAAACTCCTTTCCGATTAGATGGACAACAGTGCAATTGTTGACCCATCACTTTCCTGCACATAAGGAATTTAAGCATTTGGAAAGTTGAATAAGAACATTCAAAGATAATAAGTAAGAGAGGACACTTATCTACTTAAGCGTATGCTGTCCTTGTGGAGAGAGAAAAAAAAAACGTACTTAATGTGTTCATGAGAATATATGATTCTAGTCATTTATTAATATTCCAAGTATGTGTTAGAATAGTCTTTATTTGTCACATATACATTATAGCACAGTGAAATTGCTGTCCCAGATATTAGACATGAAATCACATATCTATCTAAATTTATCTGAATAAAACCATCAACTTTTGCTTTTAAGTCATGTTCCAACAACGTTAAATACCGACAATAATGTCTATTCTACTTAAAGTAAATGACAGTGAAATAAATAAATAAATATATATATATATATATATATATATATATATATATATATATATATATATATTTTGAATCTGAATGATTTTGTATCAATATGATTCGCTTAGTATTTAATACCACATCCTTAGCTTGAGCCTGAAGCTTCGGTCGTTTATGCTTAGTTACATGTGCAAAGCTCAGTAGGATTAGTCTGTGGATTTGTGTGAGCATTATCTGATTTGTTTATCACGATACCAGCTAAAACCAGCTTGAGGCCTTGTTACAAACCTGGAATGGTGTTTGTACACAGTCAGACATTGAACAATTTCTTAGTAACGTTTAAGTGTTGAAGAACGTGGCCTGTATTAGGTTCAAAATATCAAAACCAATAAAATAATCATGTTGGAAACCATGTAGCCTGCAGTAACTCATCCTAAGAGTGGCTCAGTCAGTGACGGTGTGTACATTTATATAATTTACATTATGCTAAAATGTATGTTTGCATTGTGCTAAAAACAACACAATTAAAATAACAATAAATGACATGGTGATGCATTAATGTGACTAGCAACAGTCCTTAATATGCCATCTGCTGTATTCCTATAACTATAACATGATCCGCCAGAATCCAAACAATCAAATAAGGAGTCACCTCCACCTGCCTGTCAATCATTTTTATCTGGCAATACAGAAACCCACCTTGCACGAGCATTTCTACATGTATTTTTGGTCGAGTGGATTTGCAGGGAACTCTGAAGAAGGCTATATTTATATGGATTCTGAGCTTCTGTTTAAGGCAGCTACGGTTAAGCCGTACCAAAATAACCTGAGTGCAGGGCGTGCGTTTGACTGGCAGGTTTCCGGAGAGAGCCATGTCAGTGTTGCGGTCTGGCTGTTTGGAGCGGCTGCTTCTGCGCTCCCTCTCTGTGGATAAGGAGCTGTGGGAGACTCAAGGAGGAGCAGCAGGCCTTCGAGCCACCATCCAGACTCTCCAGCACAGAGCTGGAATCCTGCTGCAGCACATGCAGAACAAAAGAGTAAATACCGATTTGTGAAAATGTAAACGATTTCTGCTGACTGCAAGCAGACAAGTTGTTTTTTTTTTCTTCTTCTTTTTTTTTATTAATATAATGTTCAATGCAGCTGCTGCTGTATCATGTGAATAATAAGAATAAGAATAATGTGGTGATATAATTATGCAATGTGAAAACAACAAAGTGCAGTGCACTTATAAAAAAAAATCCTTCTAATATTGATTTATTTAAAAAAAATATATATGCTCTTTATCAAGGATAGCTTATACACTATTTAAAATTCTTCTCCAAACAGGAACTAGTAGGCTAGGCCTAAACGAAAGCTAAATTAGTTAGCCAATTCCTGTCAATTTAGTACATACAGGAATCAAAGGTAAACATAAACATATATAAGAATATATGCTCGCGTTTAAATTTGGACTTATTTTGTTACCACCATCAACTGGGTTGATGTAATCTAGTACTATTTGATAGATATGCGTCACAAATTTGATTATTTACAGGAATCAGCAATAATACTAACACATCAAAAACCAAAAAATTTCTATATTGACTGACTTGCTTCCGGGTCATTATGAGATTTGAATTAAAACTGTGTGTTAAGTGTACATATAAATACACCCAATTTGGAATATGTTTTTTCCAAACAAAAAAGTTTGTTTGGTTTGTGTGAAATAATATATTGTTAATAATATCATGTGCATTACTGGTGGTAGTGGTTTGGACGCATGTTTATATGGAGATAATTAACTGTAGTGGACTCACACCTTTGGATTTGCTCTTGAGGTGAAATTTGCTGGTCATCTGCTGCAGTGAACATGAGAACAGCCTGAATGTAGAAAGCTGAAGAGACGCGGCTGGTAGGAAAATGATGTCTAATAAAATGGAATTACAGTGTCAGCATTTCTTCTCCTATAAACAGTTTTAAAGCTTTGCTTGGTCGAGCCATTTGCAAAGACATTTTGGTGCTAAATAACTAAACAAACCTTCAGCGTTTTAGCTGAGGTGTGAGAATCTGTTTTGGCAAACATATATATAATAAATAATCTTCTTGTTCATTTTCAGTAATTGATAAATATTTTTTTTTTCAAATAGAAGCCTTTAGACCCAGAATATTCTAATGTTGTGTTTGTTTTTATTGTCTCAGGAGAATTACATTATACCGAATTCAATTCATTCAGCATCTATGGAGTTTTAAACGTCCAAGCAGAACACAACATATATGTTGTATGTAACTATGATGTGACTATGGACAAACCTAGAACTATGAACATGGTTATTACGACATGGTTATTCATAAAATAATCCACATGCGGATTAAACAGTGTGCATTTAGTACAATTGAACCCATAATAAGCATAACATTGAACATGTTTGTGGTTGTTAATTAGCAATGCTAAGACATAAATATGAAAAGTGAGACCAAAGACAACCCAAATACAAAACCATGTAAATAAAACAATTTGCTAATGTCATAAATTATGCATATGTTACTCAAAAAATAGAACATAAAGAAAACATACCATTCATTCATTCATTCATCTTCTACCGCTTTATCCGATCTTCCCCCCAGAGGCGAGAAAGCAAAAGGAAAAAGAAAAGAGAGCATTCGGGTCACGGGGAGCCTGTGCCTATCTCAGGCGTCTATGGGCATTAAGGCAGGATACACCCTGGATGGAATGCCAACCCATCGCAGGGCACACACACACACACATTCACGCACACATTCATACACTAGGGACAATTTTCCAAGGTGCCAATCAACCTACCGTGCATGTTTTTGGACCGGGGGGAAACAGGAGAACCCGGAGAAAAACCCCCTGAGGCACGGGGAGAACATGCAAACTCCACACACACATTCCCGAGACGGGAATCGAACCCGGATCCTGGCGGTGTGAGGCGAACGTGCTAACCACTACGCCACCGTGCCCCCTAGAAAACATACCAAATGTTGAAATTGATGAAATTAACCAGTAAAAAAAAAAGTTGGGACATTTTAGTAACAGTTAAAGTTACAGGTGCAGGAATGTTTTGTAACTGCGTTCACTGTTAAACAGATCCGGTATAAAATCTTGGAGAGGAAGAGACTCTCAGATATATAGGTGGGCAGAGATCCACAATCTGTAAAAAAAAAAAAAAATACAAATAAAACTGTTTCAGATTGTTTTTCAACATAAAATTGTCATCATATCTTATCATCTACAGAATATAATGGGATCAAATTTTTCCAAGAATTGGGAGAAATCTCTGTGTGCAAAATCAAAATTGAATGATGCTCAGGTGACACTGCGTTAAAACCAGGCGTAAATTGGTAACGGAAATCACAGGTTTAGAAACACCTCAAGAAATCACCTTTTTGCCATCTACAAAGGCAGGGTAAAATCTATATCGTGCAAAAAAGAAGCCATATATAAACATGATCCGGAAACACTTCCGTTTTTAAAATGGATATTTGAATCTCAGCACTCAGTATATGGTATGTGTTGCATTAGTGACTGTGGAATGGGCAGCTTTCACATCTGGAAAGCCGCAGTCCATATCTGTTAGCGATTAAAAACATTTGGTACATCATGAAATGAAAAATACAACAGAGAAAAACCGGATTGCTGAGCAGCTAAAATCCTGCATTAAACAAAGATGGGAAATAAAACAAAAATGTAAAGTAAATACTTCTAAATATGGATGTTACTGACCTCTGGAAGTAACATTTTATTGGATTTTGTTTTAAGATTTATTTCTTTTACTTTTACTTTTTTTATTACTTTTCACAGTGCGTTAAAGAAATGATTTAAATAATGATTCAAATAAAACGGCTTTATAAATGCTGAATTTCATGGTCTTGAAATGTTAACACGCCACATGATAATCACTGAACTTATTCTAATTAATGATGAATTATAGCTATGAATTAGTCAGATAATGTTTTCAACGGTGGACTAAAAAAAAGCAACTTAAGCAGAATAAAATACATACATAAATGAGCCTTTATATTTATCCCAAGTATCATGGGAGTGGCCGCATGGCCAGGACCAAGTCCCTGAAGAAATTCAAAACGTCTGGGTGGCGCCGAATGTTCATTCATTACAGTTGTTTATTGTTGTTGTAGGCTCAAGATTAAAACTGTTCATAGTGATTATGGTCCTAAACTCTTTATACTAATTATAGTCCATCTTTAAGGACTATTTAATCCTCTGTTTTAATCTTTAGCATCCGCTGGCTTCAATCCTTACCCTGGAATCACTGAGGGAAAAATCCTGGATGGTTTAAACATCCAGGACTGTCTCTTTTAGCCTGTTCATTCCAGACTTTTACACGTGCAGCACTGTTTATCAAACCGCAAGCCAGAAACTGCAGCGTATGTTCTGTTTCGAATCCCTGAATTCAATCCAGCAACGTTCCTTTTATCCTCAGGTCAAGAGATCATCAGATTATACACATGCTTCACACGTGGACATACAAGGGTTGGATTGAAGTGGACTATACGCACATCTTGAATGAGGCTCTATATTTCCTAGTAAATGTTGGGTTGTATATTCTAATTGGCTATACAAACATGTCAAAACCCCACAAGAAGAAAGCAGTCCTTTACTATTTCTGCCAAAGGTTAGCACCATGTAATGTAGTTATGATTTATTGAAGATCAGAAACAAGCATTTCTTTAAAAAAAAAGAAAAGAAAAGAAATTAAAATACTTAATTAGAAACATATAACTTCAGACATTTGACTGTTGCAGTACAGACAGTTTTACTAACATCTGGCATCATGCAGTGACTTGCTGTTGTAGATTTCCTTATCCTTTTTGATGTCACGGCGTATTACAGAATTGCATCTCCACTGAGATCTCATTAAAAACCACAATATGACTGATTTCCAACAGGCTCAGGCTTTCTCCCTATATAACACATCAAAATATCGAAAGCATCAAGAATGTGATCGGGCCTGATGGATATAAAAAAGAAAAAACTCCTCGGCTGATCACGGCTGAATGAATAGTCATAATTGGATATTGGATATGCACTCTGTATGTGTCTGTGTGTGAGTGTGTGTGTGTGTGTGTGTGTGTGTTTATTACAGAGATAAAAAGAAAGACAGACAGGAATAAATGAAAGGCCTGTGAATAATAAAGGCAGAAATAATCCGGTTTGGTGTTATAAGGTTTTATGTGTAAAAGCAGGTCTATAGCATTTTCATCAGTGGTGTTGGAAATGCACACTCATTGCTTGATGGTGTAGTCACTCTTTCACTGTACACTACTATTTTTTGTGTATGTTTTGTGTGTTCATTTACAGTATCGATATTAAAACCATGGGAGAAGAACAGAAAATATCAGAGAAGGATTCATATAGCATTGCATGTCATTTCCATTTCATGTCCAGCATTTGGCCATATCCAGAACGACTTACAACTGAGCAATTGAGGGTTAAGGGCCTTGCTCAAGGGCCCACAAGTGGCAGCTTAGTGGTACTGGGGTTTGAACCAGAGTTGCCTTGTGATGTAATTTAGCATTGCATGTGAAATGAGGGGTTTTCAAATCTATTATTTAAAAATTATGAATGATGCACATGTTTTTGTGTTATATTAACACAACTTGATCCTTTATACTTTCAGGATGTGTACTAATGCACCCCACATGTATGCTACAGTATGTGTCTAGCAAATGGTTTAGCCTACAGTGTAAAAATCTTCAAATAATTCACTTTGAGAATTTTCATTGTTGTGTATTTAATCAGCAATTCATATAAAAATGAAGAAAAGGAAGGTTGTTATAACTGAACATGATTTCTAATAGAAATATCCTGGAAGGGGGGCACGGTGGCTTAGTGCTTAGCACGTACGCCTCATACCGCTAGGGTCCGGGTTCGATTCCCGTCTCGGCCATGTGTGTGTGTGGAGTTTGCATGTTCTCCCCGTGCCTCAGGGGGGTTCAAAAACATAAACAGTAGGTTGATTGGCACCATGGAAAAATTATCCCTAGTGTATGAATGTGTGTGTGATTGAGTGTGTGTACCCTGCAATGAGTTGGCATTCCATCCAGGGTGTATCCTGCCTTAATGCCCATAGACGCCTGAGATAGGCACAGACTCCCCGTGACCCGAGCGAAGATCGGATAAAGCGGTAGAAGATGAATGAATGAATATCCTGTGGATCGTGATCAAAATGAACCTAAGGAACATCACATGTAAGGCATGAGCAATGACAACACTGTGCTGTGATTATAAACTTCCCAAATAAGCTGGACATATAATATATTATAAAAAAAAAAAAAACCTGGATATACGTAATTTGTAAAACCCCATTAGGTCAAGTTGCTGATGGAATTCTGAGGGTTTCATGTCCACACCACAGACGTAATCCAGAATGACAAATTTGTTGTGACTGCAATAGTCATGATGTAATGCTGGACCACTGGACCAGTGCGGCCCGATCACGCACAAATCCTGCGTTCCAAATAAAACACAGTGATCGGGGAGCACATCTGAGAGCCGGATAATAAACAGAGATTTGTCCAGACACTGTGTAATTCCCGAACCATTCAAACTTTGAAATAAAGGCTTAAGAACATAAAGCTGAGATGTATTTCATAATTGAATTTCCCATGACGTGTATTTAGGTCGTGTGATTTCATTGTATAAACAAACAGACCACATTTAGTAGGTATCCGATAACCCGGCACGGCTCCTGTTTAATGGGATTAATTAAGGGTTCGTTTTTAATTAGGCATGGCATTAAATGAATCTGCCTTCCTCGGAGAAAAAAACCCCGCCTTTGCGCCTGACCTGAACACCTCGCAAACTTCTGAACTTTGACTTTGCAGCGCAGCTACATACCCTGGCAGACAAGCTCCTCGCTCAGCCAAGTAAATCCGAAGTCTCTGCCCTTCCAGGTGTCGGCCCCGTAGAGACGTGCGGCGATAATTGAGTCCTTAAGGTCCTCGCCCGGGAGCGTTGCCATGACAATGCACGGTGTGCCGAAGCTCGGCTCTCGGGCGCCGGCGCGACGTGATTAACGGCTCTCACTCGAGGCCTCCGTCTCAGGTGTGGTGCGGATGGAGAGGCAGGCGAGGCAGGAAAGGCTGAGAGCTCTGCTCCGCTGGGGCCTTAATGACAATCTGTTCCTGCGAGCACCTCCTCTGTCGCCGGCGATGTTTGCATCTGGAACTTTCCCCCTCAAGGAGCCGACGATACACTTCAGCACCGAGCCGAAAACCCGACCGCTCCCGAGCATGCGCCTCGATTAGTCGTACACAAGCAAACGCTTACCCGCACAGTGCAAACGCCTTTTAAAGCCAATTATAAGGTGTTGTTTGTTCGCGGAATAGTTTTCGAAACAGCAAAATGACTACAAATTACTTGAATTTAGAGCAATTTACAAGAGATCATCCTGGATCACTAGCTCCAAATCAAGGGTAAGCTGAAATAGCTAGAAAGTCATAGATAGTACTAATTTCAAATGTAGTTACACAATGACACTATTCAGACACTGCATGACAATTGTGACAGTGCCAAGATTTGTTAGCTCTGTGTTACTGTTAAGGTTATGATTATTGTCTTCATTCACACAGTGATAGATGACAAAAGCAAAATTGTTATAACTCGGAGGCAAATGTGCAAAGTGTATAATAAATAAATAAATAAATAATCCAATCGTGCAATCATTCGGTCAAATTATTATACATTTCCTGTGCGTCTCCTGTACTGACGCTGGAAGGTCAGAAGTGTAATGGTGTCAAAGAAGCCTGACAGAAATATTCAATGAGACAAAACCCCGAACTTCAAACGAAGGAAGCTTAACCTTGTTCCTTTCTTCTCGCCATCTAGGGTTATTTTTGCAAACATAAAGGCCAATTAGTAGCTCACAGTTCCCTCTGGAGGAGGAGAACGCTGCTGTCTATGTTGCTGTACGAATCCCAAAGATCTCTGCATGCCAGCTCGAAGGCAAAAGAGTCTATTATAAACTGACACGGCAAAGACAACGCGTTTGGCATTACATTTCCCGTGGATGATTTTGTGAAAAGGGCTTTATATAGCGGGTACGTTACATAACCTGGGTTTGATACGACTGTTTAATGTGTCATGTTTTCACTTGGGTGAGTTTAACTTTTACTGCTGCATGTAATTACACAGCCGGTACACGACTATTTCCATGAATCAACTCCGAACTTGTAAAGGAAAGTCTCTCTAGCTCTTTGGCAACAAAAAAAATAAAAGAGATCCAAAGCAGCATATTTAAGAAAAAGGAATTGTTTTTATATATAACAATGAAGTCCAAGGTTATTAATGCAGGTTATTAAAATTACCAGATGACTTTTAAACCAGGTTCTGCTTTAAGTAATTGTAAAGCTAATGACTATTTCTAATTAATAAGTATATGCTGGTGGGGCACGGTGGCGTAGTGGTTAGCACGTTCGCCTCACACCGCCAGGATCCGGGTTCGATTCCCGTCTCGGTCATGTGTGTGTGGAGTTTGCATGTTCTCCCCGTGCCTCAGGGGGTTTTTCTCCGGGTTCTCCGGTTTCCCCCCGGTCCAAAAACATGCACGGTAGGTTGATTGGCACCTTGGAAAATTGTCCCTAGTGTATGAATGTGTGTGTGAATGTGTGTGTGTGCCCTGCGATGGGTTGGCATTCCATCCAGGGTGTATCCTGCCTTAATGCCCATAGACGCCTGAGATAGACACAGGCTCCCCGTGACCCGATGGAAGATCGGATAAAGCGGTAGAAGATGAATGAATGAATGAAAAGTATATGCTGATGGAGAAACTATTGGTCAAGTGCATCTTTCACTTTCCAGCTATCACAGTGTATTTCAGGTGCCGAGAAGTCAAACAGTTATAATGCCCTATATGGCCAATAGTTAGTGGACATCTGACTACCATGTAGTTCTCTTTCAAACTTTTACTATAAACTAGGACACAGTTTTATACAGTCTTTGTATGACGTAGCATTAAAATTCCCTTTCAATGGAAATTCAGAGCCCCAAACCTGCTCTACAATCAGGATGTCCTGTGTAAGACATGGTTCACAAAGGTGTCACTAAAGCTCTTGTGGCTGAAATCATTGCAAATTGTAGTGGAAATTTTAGCTAGCTCAATTATGAAATCAAAGGGCGGTTCAACCTGGAATGGGTTTTGTCAGCATGCGCATACTGTATAAGCGTGTGACAGTCAGGTGTCATCGTGCATTGTGTCATTATTAATATAAGAAAGATGGAAACAAGAGTTTCTATTAAGGGCTGTGTTAGGTAAGCTGTTATGTGAGCTACTACTTCTGGGTCATGTCAAATCTTAAGCCAGCAGGAATGAGAACACGGGGTGGAAGGAAAAAAAAAAAAAAAAAAAAAAAAACCACAAATGTGACATAAGGACATTCAGTCAACTAGTGGGACTTGTTCCTGCACTGTCTAAAAACATCCTCCCTGATTTTGCTTTGGGTTTATGAAAAGCAAAACTCAATATTCTAATGTTGTTGTGTATAAAAAAAATAAAAAAATAAAATTGGAACACCCTGACTCCATACTTGCATACAAAACGTACAATACAAAAGAACTCAACAGCAAAGACATTCTTTTTCCCTAAACCGGAAATTCACTAATAGTCTTTCAACTTGCAAAATATGCATAATATAATATTAAATAAACTATGATTAAACCAAACCTTCTGAATTAATCTTGTCTAAACAGGATCAATGCAAGACATGCAAATAGACTGACTACATAATCCAGCCTTTTTTTTTTTTTTTATCCTGGTTTTGGTGTTATGGAATCAGATCCCGTCTTTCTGAGATCACTGGCATTAAACTTCACACCATGATTTCATATTAGACTCAGCATGGATTAATTATACTCATCTTATACATGAATATGATTAGCATTTAATTATGTCAATCAAAGCACTGAACAGGGTAATAGAGATTCACACGAATAAACGATAACGTACAGACTTGCGTTATGGTCGAGTCAAAATGCATTCTCTTTAAATAAAAATGATGAAGATTAATAAATTCAAGCTGTTACATCATGTAATGTATTTTTTGCATAATGTGTCTGCTTTTTTGTGTGTATGTTTGTGCCTTTTCCCCAAAACACATCATGATATTGTATATCGAAGAAGCAATCAAAACATCAGTCAAAAGTGGAAAACAATCAAGGAGAGACAAATTATTAAAGAATTAAACCAGATTACATTCATGTCTTTGTTTTAATGAACCCTGTTCAATTATTATTTCCACTTCATCATACCAAACCACATTTGAAATCCCAGCTTTCCCATTGCAGACCTGCAGTACAGTGTGTTTCATTCGAAACGGTTTCAATATCAAAAAGTAGGCAAGCATGAAATGTCTTCTAGAATGAAACGGAAAACACTGGTAAAACTTGTACATCACACATAGCATGACTAAATGGGGAGAATAAAACATATTTATATGACGGCTTTTGTTTTTAGGCTAGTTAGGCTCAATGTTATAGCTATTGTTAAGCTAACCAATCAGAATGTGATGAAACATGTGCTCAAGTCACAAAGTCACATAAAAATCAGGACTGCAAAATCTTTAACAAATTCAGTTCTGGCAAAAAGTAAGAAACTTGAAAAGATCTATCAGAGCAATCAGATAACCACACCCACAGGCACAATAAAGACATCTTTAACTAATAAATAAAAATAAATTACCTTGGACAGTTTTTTTTAAATACAATCTGAAAATCTAAAAAGCTTTTGGACTCGAGTCTTTTCAACGAGTCTGATTTGGCAGTTCAGTATAGGGTTTTTTTTTTTATGTTCTCATCATAAATGTTCTTCTCATTTACTGTGGTAATGAGCTTGAGAGTGTCATGTTGCAGGGAAATCACTCTTCTCCACAGAAAACAGTTCTTTTTCACAGTATTTGTAAATCAGCATTACCTGACTCCAGGCATGACATTGGTAGTTTAAGAGAGTTAGGTTTTACATATAAGAACATCTGCAAATGGTCCCAATAGGTTCTTGTTAAAGATACAGCGCACCCACACTAAATATGTGGTGAAGGGTTTTATGTTCTCCGAAAAGGTATAGTTTTGTTGAGGAAGAATATAAGGCATGTATGTGTTCTCTCCCTGCTCCTGGATCCATACTTCATATTTTACGTCTCTTACTTTCAAGTACTTGAGGTTCCAGGGAATCTGCCAGGACACGGAGAGCTTCGCTTCATGGGCCGCCTGCACTGATGTCTGGCACTTGGGTTGCCTGACTCGCCCGGGATGCACTACGTTGCCCGGTTTGCTCTTTTTTAGGTTAGGCTTAACTTTTAGACCTTCTCTAAGTACTTCCAGGAAGGAGCGAATGTCTACAATGGTGTCTTGGTAAATCCTGAAAAGCCATTCTGGGTTGCGACAGCAGAGGTGCCTCGGCACCTCCTTGCTAGCTAATATGCGTTCCTGTTCCTCCTTCTCCAGGTGACTGATTCCTCCTTGGTCCCAGGGGCGGTCAGGATAGGTCACGGTATTCTCTTCGATGGCGTTTCTCCATGCTATATACTGTAGGTCCATTCCTGGCAAGGTGGCCAGAGTTCTGTATGGCGTATACTGCTCTGGATTGACTGCGAATGGGAAAAGCTCGATGACGGCAGCCCCTCTCGGTAGGAACATGGACATGATCAGTTGAGCCCCGTGCATGCTGACCAACATGGACGCCGCACTGATAAGCTGGACGATGCTTGCAAATGTCTGCTCCTCCAAGGACACAGTAACTGTCCTCATTTTGTACTCTTGAGCCAAAGTGAGAAGCAACTCAGCCTCGTTAAGTATCAGCCTGTTAGATGCTCTGCTAAACACCACTATATAATCGTCACCTTCAGGCCTCTCCTCTGCTGTGATGTTAAGCCTGGCCATTACGAATGAAGCAAACTGGCGAATCTCATTCCCAGACACCAGAATGTTGGCTTTAGGACCTTGGGGCTGTATAAAGCCATACTGATACCATGTGGTCATCTTTGACAATCCGACATAAGATTTGGTGAAGCACATGAGCTTGCCAAAGTTCCGCAAGTGCTCTTTAAGTAGCGGTTGTTTGCTGCTAAGCAGGCGATAGAGGTCAAAATGGCTCCCCTCTCCCCAACCTTCCATGAAGACAAGTCTGGCTTCGTCGTCCAGGTCTGTGTACTGTTGCATGGTGTAGAATATTGGAAGGAGGTCATCATGGAAGATGTGCATCAAGTTATCAGCGTTGAAGCGATTGAGGATGAGCGTGACATCTGGCACAAACACGGGCTTCGGCATGTACTTCAGTGCCGCTGCGGGAAGTTCCAAGAAGTTAAAATACTGGGTATTGTGATCTTCAACAGAGGACAAGTCCAGCAAGGCGGGTTGGAATCGACGTGGTCCCAAATTGGGAAGCATGACAGAGGAATTACTATGAAAGAATATAAACTCCTCAGCCTCGGTGCAGTAGCAAAGATAATCGAAGCGGCAGATGCGGTCCGTGTGCATCTTGCCGGTGCAGACCATCCTTGTGCCTTGCTCTTGGAGGGCCAACAGGGCGGCGTGGTAATCTATGCGCACGTGTGAAAGCTCCTGGGATTGCCGCGTCAGCTGTAGCTCCTCTTCCAGTTGGGCCATGTGGTCGCTTAACCGGACATACTTCCATAGCAGGGCTGCAACCAGCGACACAAGCAGGCCATTTAGCACTGCAGCCAGGTTCATTCTACAGCCTAATGCATGCATTGCAGCTGAGCTCCAACACCACGCTCATGCTCGACCTGCACCAGGAGAGAAAAATATTTCATTAAATTCTGAACTTTGTTTAATATACACTTTTTCATGCAAAACATTATAAACACCTGCTGGATATTGTGTTGCTCCTGACCCACAGAGCAGTAACAGCATTAAGGGCTACAGTAGCTTGTCAGTTGGATTGGACAACAAGGACCTGCCTTCGCTCCACCATGTGCTTCAATGAGCCTTGGCATCCTACGATCCTGTTACCAGTTCACCACTATGGACTGATTTTGATAGGTAGTGACCAGTGCAGACCAGACCAAACACCCCACCCCGTCAACAACTCGGCGGACAGTACATGCACACAGTATATCTGTGAATACCCCACACTTGTGATACTGTGGGACACCTGAAAAGTTTGCCCACCCCTGGCCTAGTCATTTCTCCTTCTGATGCACTATAACCTCAAAAGACACTTTCCCCATCAATCCTATATGCACTCCATTTACAGATTTGTACTGCTTTTGCATTTATAATTACCTCCTCTCTTGTGGGAAGGATTTATTTTGGCGCATTGGCTGTAGGGATTTGCTCATGCTCAAGTGTCAACTACATGTGCGCTGGCGAGGTCAGACAGTGACATTGGGTGAGACAGCCTGGAGTACAGTAATCATTCCATTTAATCTCAAAGGTGTTCACTGAGGTCAAGTTCAAGGCTCTATGGAGCCCATTCACTAGCCAAGCCATATCATCATGGACCTCTGTTTGTGCACATGGTCAATGTCATGCTGGGGGAGGGGGTGTATGCTATATTTTACACTATAGAAAAACATTCTGTACAACTCTGTCATTCTAACATTGAAACACTTATGGTTGCGATGGCTGAAGTCCACAAAACCTTTGGCCGAATACTGGCCGTCTTATCGATTAATGCTGAAACTCAAGACATGCCTTAGTATTTAATTTTCTAAACTACTGACTCTGTCAAATCGACATTAGACCCATCTAAAAGAAGGAGTAACATACACACATACGGTTTGTACTGTCGTTTTAATGGTGCCTCTATAGAAGAGATCATTTGCCATTCAGATGATTATTACAATCCTCCAGTTTCTGTCTGCAACAATATAAACAATATAAATTTGAATCAATATTTGCTCAAAGCCCTTTTCATTAAATATATGTGGAGAAATTAATTTCTGTTTCTTCAGAAAAATTACTAGGCTTCACATGCATGACATTCATTTTAGATGTGGATCTGGGGTAACTTCATATCTTGCAGGTGTTACTCTTGTGACTTTTTTTTTATGTCCAGATTGGCAGTTGTTTTTCTCCTTTCACTCAGGAAATTGAAAAAGAAAAAGTATGTTTTCCCCATAGACAAAGTCAAGGGCAGGCTGAGAATCCTTTCGGATAGACATTTAGGTGATTTAACAGGAAATTAATCATTCCTGCTTGAGAATACGTTTCTAACTATAGCCGAAAGTCGGTATATAATACCTTATAAATGTCTATTCGCAGAAGTTCTAAACACTTCTGGCTATATAGAGTAGGGCTAAATTATCCTAAACAATCATTTTAATATTTTTTTTCCAAATCAGTGTTTTTAGAAAGCAAATTGTGATTAAAAACTTCCAAAGACAGCTTCTACATCAGCTAGACAAAAAGTCGTGAAAAACAGCCCATGTGCTGGATTAAAACCGAAGGAGAAAGAGAAAACGGAAAGAGGAACACACAAATCCTGTCCAAGAAAATGGAGGAGAGACTGATTAAGCTTGGGTAAGAAGACAAATGCTTGTCTGATGGGGTGGTAAAGTCAATATTCAGATCTGATGAAGACACTTTAGCTGAAATAAATGATGTGCCCTTGTCTGCCCTTGAACATCAGAGTCAGGTTTACATCTAAACTTCAGATGGATGAATGCACCAAAATGATACCAACACTTGCACTATTTTACACACTTATTCAGTAACAAAGAGCATAAGGGGAAAGAACAGAATGGGACTGAGGTAACTCTGTGTTTAAGGTTATTAGTTATGAAATTAGGATAGGTTTAAATCCCATAGTAAAAGTCCAATGCTGGATGTGATTAATATCAGACCTTCATTCATTCATTCATCTTCTACCGCTATATCCGATTTTCCCTCAGGTCACGGGTCAAGCATCTATGGGCATTAAGGCAGGATACACCCTGGATGGAATACCAACCCATCGCAGGGCGCACACACACACACACACACACACACACATTCATACACTAGGGACAATTTTCCAAGGTGCCAATCAACCTACTGTGCATGTTTTTGGACCGGAGGGAAACCGGAGTCCCGGAAAAAAACCCCTGAGGCACGGGGAGAACATGCAAACTCCACACACACATGGCCGAGACGGGAATTAAACCCGGACCGTGGCGGTGTGAGGCGAACGTGCTAACAACTAAACCACCGTGCCCCGCATACCAGACCTTGTGATGTCAAAGAAGAAAAAGAAAAACCTCCTGATGACAGGTAAGTCTTGACAGTTGTTCCAGCTTCTGCTTCTATGTAAGAGAACGATCCGTAGAGATTAGAAACACTAAGACGCTACCCTGCTATGCTATGGATGCCTAAAACATAACAATTCAAACAAATGCCAATATTTCAATTACAAAGGAAGACTTAAAAAGACTTAGGGATCAACCAGGGATGCTTATTTTAACATATAATGCAAAGGGCAAGGCTAGCTCAACATCATTTTTACACACAAGCGTGTCAGATGTTAGGTATTCAGAAAGCATTAACCTATACGCCATTCATCCAGGACAGGGAATGGTGGTGGCAGAAACAGTAGCATTTCCACTAAAGGGCTTTAATCCTTTTCACTGAGCAGAGGATGCAGAAACCATTAACTGTTACTGGCACTTTAGTGTTCTACCGAACTCTAAAGACCCCCTCATGCCCCTGCAGGCACTGGCAAAGACAAAGTGTGTTCGGTTGTCTCTGAAAATAGTCCTTTTGTTGGGGGTAAAAAAAATAAGCAAAACAGAACACTGAAAAACAATGAATAAAGAGTTGTGCTTCCTTGAACATTTTCAGAAGATATATTATTAGAACACCGAGAAATGTTTACACTTGATTCTAGCATCATAAAAATGTCTCTTTTTGGAATCATGGCTCAGGGTCTTATTTCAGCATTCAGCAGTTTCTACTTTCCTCTGCTACAAATATCTGCAGCTGAAAAGAAGCCTGGCTGTGCATACGTTAATGTAGAAATATGCCCTTTATAGTGGAGCTGTCATCTTTAATCTAGAGTGCGTGCTAATCTATATAACTGATATTGAAATAAAAGCCTCTGGGAGAATGTGGAAATGCTGCATGAGCTCAGGATCAAATGAATTGAAAATTTATTTCCAAATATTAATGAGTCCTTTACGTTTGTTCCGCTTTGTGGTTTACCTTTACACCCTGGCCAAAGGAAAAAATAAATAAATAAATAAAAATCGCTGTACAGAAAGGAGCCTGCTGATCTGTTTTACATTAGCTGGTTTACTCAGAGTTCTTCTGTTCCATCTCAGATGAGAGAAATGAGATGGCAATGTTGCTGAAGCGTGCTTTATGCTTTCAGTGTCACTAATTTATTGTTTGTGCTTAAGCCATTGCACTCAGTCCCAAACTGCCCAAAAAATAGCATTATATCATTTGGCTAAAACATACATGCAGTCATGATGTTTTAGGAGGATTATTAATGTAAGCAGATTGTCCAGACAAATTTAGTCAAGTTTATTATCCAGGGGGAAAGGTTTTAATATTGATCTACACCCGTGAGTCTGATGAACACATTAAATAGACGTTGAGGTAAGTAAATTGCCACTAATTTGTCTAAAGGCACTAAAAGACTCTTTAAGCAGTTAAGCAGAGTCACAGGATTTGGCGGTGATGTAGTCATTCAGACATGATTCATATAGCAAGCATGGGCCATGTCCTTGAGCTGCTCTTCTCTCTTCTCTTCTCTCCATATGAATGGAGAGGTAAAGCAGAGATGACAGGACTCCCTTGGCTCTGTGGCATACAGCTGTGCTGTTTGCTGTGGGGATGATAAGCACCACAATGATGGGGGAAGGAGGCCTAGTGCTTCTAATGCATTTTAATCAGGCTCGTGGAAAGACACTGCTTTCAGTCTTCCACTGGCCCTCGTCCCTGATGCGTCCCATAAAGAGATCCAAGGATGTATCTGTTCGATTCTAGCAAAGTCCTTTTTATTTTTTTTTTCCTCCACGAAACAACCAAGCTTGGGGGGAAAAAAATCCATTAAACCCATATTGTCCACTGCCTTATGTGTGCCTATTCAACCATGTCCAGTCATCCATGTGTGTCCATCTTCATTTTGCTTGGTTGTGACACAACAGGGTGGACACCTCATGAGAACAAGACAAGCAGATGTTTCCACTCTCCGGTTCAATAACAAAAAATATATATAAAAAAAAAAATGCACTTATTATAGTATATATAAAATATATAAAATGCAATGCACTTATTATAGTGAATGCTCCTAATTTTCGGGGTGGTTGTGGGGGGTTCATTGTGCATGTGCCCACATGCACATCGCTATATTTCGACTCACTGAGCATGCTCAGAATATTTGCGGTTATACTTTGATTTGGACAATTCTGTACCGATATTCAGTGGGCCGGATTAAAAGGACCAGCTGGCCGGAGTTTGCCCATGTCTGGTCCAAGCAAAGGTATAAAGCGGACTAAATGTAATGAAGGAATACGATCACTAGTTTTGCAAGCCAACTGTCCAATTAATGAATTATAATCATTTTTGTTGATCGTGAAATGGTGTTTAATTAAATATTGAGATAGACATCAAGTATTTTATGTCCATATAATAAAGTAAGAATCATTCCGGAGCAACAATTTTATTTCGTGTAGCTATAATTAACAGATGCAGAAAAATTCAAAAGATGTGGAATATAAATGTATTACTGGGTTACAATTATAACTTGAGTGGTTATAGGCAACGTTCCAATTGCTTTCGAGCAGTGATGAAATGGCCAGCATGGCCCAAAAGCATTGCGCCCCTCAGAGACAGATGAGGAATATGGAGCCGAGACAGTCCTCCTGCAGGGGTTACGGGAAACAATGTCATTCGGTCCCACGAGGCAGAAAAAAAAAGACTGTGCGCGAGACTGCACCACTGAGGTGAGCATAGGAGCAATAAAGACCCATGAAAACGACTTTCTGCCAAATTGTCGAATATATTTAAATATATAGGCTTCAGATATTTATAGATTTTCACAGAGGAGCTCTCTAATAGGGTGACACTGTGGTACAGCAGGTACCATCTCACATCTCCTGGTTGCACGCTTCAATCCTGAGTTTGGGATTTTTCCACTCCAGTTCTCTCCGAATTCCAAATAATAATAAAAAAAAAAGTAAATAAATAAATAAATAAATAAATAAAAAACATTAAACCGGTGACTCAACTAAAATCACACTAAATAAGTGTGCGTTTCCTGCGTTAGACTAGTGACTTCATCAAACTCAGTAATAAAGATGTATAATTCAATTCGAATAATAATAATAATAATAAGACTTCTGAAAGATTGCAGCATAATAAATGAAAACAAAATGTTTGTTAAAAGTTTACTTTATAATAATACATCAAGGTATAAGAGAAACCTATATGCATTATGTATTTTATTGTCATTGAGATATCTAAAAACAGCCGATATATATATATATATATATATATATATATATATATATAGATATATATATATATATATATATATATATATATATACACATATACATACACACACACACACACACACACACACACACAATGTATATCATCCTTATCACTGACTGTGTGTGTGTGTGTGTATGCACAGACCTGAGCGCCTTTCCCCCTCTTCCACCTGCACTCCCGAGCTCCTCTTCTCACACACACACACACACGCACACTTGACCCGGGGAAAAGTTTTCCTTTCTTTCTTTTTACACTTTTTTTTTCAAAAATGCAAAATAGACACACGACATAAACGGAACACACTTTTTCCCCCCATCCATAAACCACATGTAATAATAGACTACTTACCCGAAGGCAGATGAACAGGTCAGGGGGATGACGGAGTCGGTGCGGTTACAGCGCTTCAGTGACGGCTAAGACTCTGCGTGCAGCTCCTCTGTACACGGTACACACGGCTAGCGTGGTTTCGTGGAAATGCCGCATGAGACCATTTGTTTTCGCCGAAGCGGACGAGCACCGACTAGAGCTTCGTGCAGCTAAATACGCAACACGGACAGCTCGCTTCTTCCCAGCTCGGCCAGTAAACCGAACCCGACTCACCAGCTTGTCAGTCCGTACCCAGAAAGACTATAACCCGGCTGAGGCAAACTCCACCCACTAGAATCGCTCTCCCCGTCCAGAATCTCGCGAGATCTGAACGCGAGTTCACGCCGCCTTGGGCTCGTTAATGAAGTCAGGACTAATTGGCCCTGTACAAAGGAAGCAGTGATTTGTTGCCCTGTCTAGTAAATAAGTGGTTCACAAGTGTTATCTTTCTAAAGGGAAAAACAAGTGGAATCGCAATGCTGTGTGCAAGCAGGTGGAGTTTTCTAACTCACAGGACTCCTGGGTTACTTTCTCTGGGTTCTAGATTCTCTGTTTCTGAGGGGGAAAAAACATCAAAATAACTAGTTGTAACGAAGTAATTGTAGTACATTACATAACATCCATTTGTGCAGACTTTAACACCTTAACTCTGACTTTAACAACATCGGACGGTCCTTTTCGAACGATTTGATTACTTAATATCAGATTGGTGTGCTAAGGTAACATTAGCGTATTCACAGTTGACTCTTACTCTTGTATTAAAATATGACATATTACTTGGGTACTTAAGCACATTTGAAGGCTAATGCTTTTAGTTCAAAGGGTGCCGTTTACTGGAGAAATATTTTACATTTACACCATTTTTTAGACACCCTTATCCAGAGTGATTTACAACTGAGCAATTGAGGGTTAACGGCCTTGCTCAAGGGCCCAACAGTGGTAGCTGGGTGGTGGTGGGGTTTGAACTCATGATCTTCCGGTCCAGAGGTCAGCACCTTAACCACTGGTCTACCATGTCCCACGTCCCACATTTTACCACCTGTATCTCAAGTACATGATTCTTGTACTGTTATAGACTCTGAAAAGCCTCACTGCCCTGAGTTATAACCTTTACTGAACATAAAACACTTGGTCAGTGATACTGATCTACTTTAAGACTAATGACCTATCACTGTACTCTGCTGAATATGAAATACCATTCAGTCTGTAGGATCTGGGATCTAGGACCTAGGAAACTTCTGCTCACCACTGTATAAATGTTACAACAAATCTGTGCCACTTCCATAAAACAGCACTACTACACATTGAGTGGAATTAATTCAAATAAGGCATCCGCTTGCTGAGATAACTGAGATCATTTATAAGCATTGTCACTAATGCATAGCACACAAAAACCTTTAGAAGATGCAGACCCTGTTTCATTTATAATAATAGAGAAGATATATGGATCTCCATTACTTTTTTCAGTAATTAAAGTTTCATACACAACACGACCAAAGAGAAGATCTGTTGAAAGCCACTTTATGTCTATGTTATACAGAGTGAATAGATCAGCCCCCTTTTGGACCACTGCTTTTTGAAGGGGTCAAAATGTACAATATAAAGAAACGTTTATAGTAGTTAAACAAAACCCAGCAAAAATAAATGTCGTTTAGTCCCTGGTATGTATAAAATGTTACTATAATTTAGAGTAGAACCAGACAGGAAATAACAAAGCCATGGGTAAGGGCTGCCTGCCAGCTGTACTGGGGTAAGTTATGGAATAGTCTATTTTCTTTCATTGCCTGTGAGGTACAAAGATGGAACAAAGATGTTTAAGTGCTTGTTGAAGATGCTTTGAGCATTGGTCATATTCGACATCAAACTCCATCTGGGCCTGGCACGACAAAGTTACCATTGTGACACGGAAACATTGCTGGCCAATCAGTGATGCATTTCTGCTGTTTTTCTACTGTTATTCTGGAGGCCGATGTGAAATTTCTGCTAGTTACCAACGTATTTTATCTCAAAGCTCTGAGTTCTGTAGTTTCTGTAGTTATAGGTCTGCTTTCATTATTTCAACAAGGCACTGTCCATACAATGGATATAAAAAGCCTGAAAGCCTGATTTAAAAAAAAAGTTGTTGTGTTCACAATGAGCATTTACATTTAATCTTATGTTCAAAAGTCACTAAAATGGTTCTGATTAGATATTTCTGTAGGATTTCCTTAGAAGCCATGGTCCGGAATTTACAAAGCATACATCCTTTTTTTTTTTTAAAGGAATCAATCAGTAGAGGGTTATAAAGGAATTTCCAGAACATTTCATGTACCATGGGACACCCTAAAGGCCATCATCGACAATTGGAGCCGAAAAGTGACATCAACAAGAACAGACTGTCCATCCATAATGTATGAATAGACAAGGCGAAATCTTACAGCGAAGCTCCCAAAAGATCATTAAAGGAATGCACAGGAATATCCAACAGCTCCGTATTTACACAGCGAGTGTAATAAACAGGATCTCATATTCTTCACATCTGTCTGGGGCTATGGGATAGGGTAGCTAGATAGAAGTCCTTTTGAACAAAACATATCCAAGTTTAAATAGATACAGGCAATACTTCCAGTAGTGAGTATGATAATGAAAATATAGTTTGATCCTTTAGGGAAAGCATCATCATTTTTTTGTCTTAATTTATTAATAAAATTAATTACATTAATTTAGCAACATTTAATTAATTACATTATTTTACCTACATTAATTTAGCACATTTTAAACTATGCACTTTCATCTTCACTGAAGAAAAAATGATAAAATAACAAGCACTAGGCAAGTTGTTGCTTGCTGCCCAAACATTCTGTCAAAGGTATTGCCTTGTTATTGAGATTTCAGTGTGTATGCAATGGGGTTATTACTGGCATATCTGATAGAGAGTTGCTTTGTTGTTCCTTTTCTTTTAATTTTTAGATCATTGGAAAATAAAGTTGAGAGAAATCAATAAACTCAAGATACGTCTATACCCTTGCACGGAATATGCGTTACAGCTAAAACTTATTGTGAAGGGCTGCATGGGTAATAACATACTGGATCATTAAATTGTCCTATTATAATTTTACACTAAAATGTATAAAATAATGAATATTTAAACAATAATAATAATAATAATAATGAATATTTAAAATGTAAAATGTATGTTTGCCTAGCACTCGAGCTATATGAATATTTTTTCTAAAGGTTAAAACTTTAGATATGAGTAAGAACAATCCTGCACATACATCAAATTAACCCTAAAATACTGCATTGCTATTGTTGTTGTTCCATTTGACCATGCCTATAAATTGTGAACCATCTTTAAAGCTGCTACGTTACAACAATTGCAGTGTTTTAGAGGTTTAATAAATTTAAGAGGGTTTATCTAGAGACATAATTCTATTTGATACTAAGCAGGGCATCACATAGTCAAAGATCCACGACTCAGTATCTGTGCATACACTATCACCTGACCCACAGGGGGTCTGAATATGGTTTGTCTGTGGTTTGTCTTGTGTCTCAGGCTGCGTTCACATTTTGCTTTAATCATAAAGAACGTTTTTTTTTTTTTGTTGTTGTTGTTGTTGTTGTCACCTAACAGAATGCCAACTCACGTTGTTTTCCATGGTCCCACAACAGGGTTCGCAGGTAGGAACATGACAGATGGGTTATTTCAGGCACTGTTGAAGCACTATCAAATGTGCTATAAAACACATGTTGTTAGGCAAGAGTAAAAATACTATTGTTAACAGTAACAGGAATGATTACAGATGAGACTATGCAAATATTTTGTTTACCGCAGCTGGACAATACAATCAGTAGCTGTAAAACATGAAGAATGGGTTGATTATGATGGTGCGGCTTTTAAAAAAAGACCTTTAGTAGTTCACTTGAAATCTATTTTGCCTGACAAATAATAGCAGCAACTATTAAACTATCAGAAAGGGAACAGAGTCGTGGTCTACATTACAGCAGTATTTGAAAGACCTTCGTTAAGCTACCTTGAGACAATATCCATTTTTTAAAGCGCTACACAAATAAAACTGGATCGAACTGATTGGATCAATGATACCTGTGTGCTGGCAATTAAATCATAGTTGTACAATATCACAGGAATGAATAGAAAATAGATTTGAGTCTGTACAATGATAAAGCATAGAAAATGAGAATGTCTCTTTTACGTGCATATGCTCGTTGAGAATGTGGTGCCCTCTGTCGCTCAAAAGTGGAAGTGGTTCATCTATGTGTAGACTAAGAACGAATTTCTGAAATCCTGTGCATGTTAATTGGCCAATTAAACATGAATCATTTACCATTTAAAATGACCACTCACTGTGGAAAAGGACTTCTTAAATCTTAAATGTGCATGGAATTAGATATTCAGTGATTCAGCTTTATTCATTGCTATAGGTTCATTTGTTGTGGTTTGTTATTCGAATTACTTATAGTCAATTTTTCATTAAGCTTAATTATTTTGTGCGTTTTTTTATTCATTATTTTTTTTATTCTTTTCTTATAGGAAAAAATGCCTAGAGGGTCCGTTTTTTGTAATTATCACTAGGTGGCAGTCACATCCCAATTTCCCTTCCATATAAACTTTGTCTAATGTTATATGTTGAATTAAACTCTAAGCAAGCAAATACAAATCGAATGGACACAGTGAATTGACATTTTATTAGGGATTATCGCCACAGTGCCACATATTCAACTGCTTACTTTTATAATGCAAATTTGTGATAAAAAAAAAAAAAATTAATATATATATATATATATATATATATATATATATATATATATATATATATATATATATATATATACTACTATCCATTAAAAAACTGTTAAGTATTTTGTGGCTTGGTCTGTACCACAAACAATTAATCCCTTGCTAGTGCTTGTCCACGTGCTCATAGATAGTTCATAATAGGGAGGGTTTAGGCCCTCCCTATTAAATGCTGCTTTATATTATCTTACGGGTAGATAGAGGGTAGGAAGGTTCGAGCAAAAATAAAAGATAAGGTATTGATGCACAATGTTTCACAGCACAGTGAGAGACCTTTCTACTTGCATGGAACTATTGCATCCCACTCTTATAACAATCCACTGGGGAAATACCAGTACACTGAGTTCACTCCCAGGTGCCAGGCTTGTCGTTTCAGGTTGTGGAGACTTCTGTTCCACAGTGACCTTTATCTATAGGATCACAAGTCCCGGCTGATGAATAGTGGACATAGAGGTCACATTTATATGCTAGATCTCGTCCTTGTCCACCACTTCCCTGGAAAGTTAAAGAGCCTTTGACACCGAAAATTATTATCGCTGGGATCTGCAGGGACATACATTGTTTATGTTTTGAGAAGCTTGACAGAGGTTGCTGGGAAGAAATTCACAGTAAGAATATATTTGCATGGTGTAACAGACTGTTTCCTGTACACATGACAAATCTCGAAGTGGATTAAAAAAACAATAAGTAGCTGAACGCAGCTGAAACTATTAAACTTTCTTTGCCAAAAGCTAACCATCGTACCATTTGAAAAAATAAATAAAACACCTGACCAACAAGCTTTTTAAATATTACCTTACTAATGTGAGCTTTTCTATGATTAACCTCAATAGAATCTTTTTCTTTTTACAATTGCGTAATATCTTCCAGTGTTTTGCTGCTGGTGCGAGTGAGTAGTGAAGCAAGAGTGAAGTTATAGTAATTACTAGTCACAGCACTGAAGACTTTTCTACAACTGGAATAGTAAGACGTGTGCAGTTCAACAATTACCATGCTCGAAACTCCAGGACTGAGGTGACTTTATTCAACAAAAACGTAACCAGGATGTTCGATGGTAGCACCCCGAAACACCTCATCTTTTTTATTTTCCATTCATTAACTCATGTATCTTCAAAAGCCTACGTTCATTCATTCATCTTCTACCGCTTTATCCGATCTTCCCTCGGGTCATGGGGAGTCTGTGCCTATCCCAGGTGTCTATGGGCATTAAGGCAGGATACACCCTGGATGGAATGCCAACCCATTGCAGGGTACACACACACACTCACATTCACACACACATTCATACACTAGGGACAATTTTCCAAGGTGCCAATCAACCTATTGTGCATGTTTTTGGACCGCGGGGGAAACCGGAGAACCAGGGAAAAAAAACCCTGAGACACGGGGAGAACATGCAAACTCCACACACACATGGCCGAGACAGGAATCGAACCCGGGTCCTGGAGGTGTGAGGCGAACGTGCAAACCACTAAGCCACCGTGCCTCATAAACGCTGTTCAACGTTTAATAAACAAGACAAACAGAATATTTAACATATATATAACAGAAAAGAAAATGTAAAACTAAAACTAAAAGCAGCAAATTCCTCTCTTATGCACATTTGCCTGAGAAGGATGCTTGGCATCTTTTCATATTAGGTTCCATTATGGGAACTGAGCCACACTGTGGCAGTTCTGATATTAATATGCAAACCTGACCGAAGTGGTTTGGGGGCCATGAGTTTGACATGCCTTCTATAGACCATTTCCATGTCCATTTGTTCGTGTAAGAAAGTGAGGTCTTTGCTCCTCGGATGTTTCCGGTTATCTAAAAAACAGTAATATTGTGACAATTCCTTCCTAATCTCCAGCACCTATATAAAGTTGCAGTATACCATTTATAACCTTAAATGGAACAATTTTAAAGAATTCAGTTAGCAATGTTATATTACAGACATTATTACAGGGGAGGGGTGTGGCTAAGCGGTTTACAGCACTGGGTTTCCTGATCGGAAGGTCGGGGGTTCGAGCCCTGGTATAGCCAAGCAGTCACCCTTGGGTCCTTGAGCAAGTCCCTTAACCCTATGTGCTCCAGGGGCGCTGTATCAAGGATGACCCCGTGCTCTGACCCCAGCTCACTGTGCTGTAATGTATATGTGACAAATAAAGACCTCCCTGGTTACCACTGTAACAACCAAAACAGAGGACGTTTGTTTTGTTTTGTTTTTCCATCTTATATAACGCTCTAAAGCCTCACCAAACACAAGATAAACATTCTGCATACAAATCTTTCTGCCTTAAGGAAGTAATTGTAGGTATCTAGACTACGATGAGTCTTTCTCCCATGCACACACACACACACACACACACACACACACGTCAGTCTCACTCCACGTTTACTGTATCACATGATAAAAATTGTCGCTTAAAAAGTCCGATCTCTAGTGATCCCACGTGATTCTGCTTTAGAAGTTAAAAACGATCTTTGCTTGATCGTTTGAGACATGCGCATTACCATAGCAACGCTTGTTGACTTCCTTGCAACGGTCTTTAAAATGTCGCCTTCGCCCAGGATTCGAGACGATCTGAACGCCGCTGTCAATTAGCACGCACATAGGGTCTACGTCGGCGTGACGTCCGCGCATTGCGCATGCCCAGTAGGGCGCGCTGCAGCTGTTGAGGGAGGAGAGCAGACAGCTGCTTCCACACTACGAACAGGAACTGTGTGTGTGTATATATATATATATATATACACACACACACACACACACATATATATATGTGTGTGTGTGTGTGTGTGTGTGCGAGCGAGCGAGCGAGCGATTCAGTCCGCTGCTAGAGTCAAGCCCCAAGCTTCATTCACAAGGATTTTTGTCCAACGCATTTAAATGTAGCTCATACACCGTAATACACTCATCTCCACTCCGGGCATTTCATTAGGGGGGTTTGTTTTTGTTCCCCGGAATGAGCGGTAAGTCAACATCTTAACGATACCTTAGTTAGCGAGTGGATTAGGAGCTACGAGCTGTATATATATATATATATATATATATATATATATATATATATATATATACTATATATATATATATATATATATATATATATATATATATATATATATATATATATATTTATTTATTTTTTTTCGCTAGCCACTAAGCTAGATATTTGCTAGCTTACGATACAGACCTGCTTGTTTAGCCCGGTATGCCGCGTTGGTTTAAAGACTACTACAGCTATTACATGCCCCCCCCCCCCCCCCCCCCCCCCCATGTTCTTATTGCTGTTGAGGTGGTGAATGGGGTTAGCTGGTGGTTTTCTGTCCAGCCCTGCAGATCCAGCATCACCGGCGGTCCTGGATGGGAACGTGCTATTTAGCTAGGTGTGTAGCAAAGCAGCTTGGTTAGCTAGCGAGCTTCAGATGGCCCCTTCCGGTTACAGACTACGCTGTGTTGGGTAGCGTGGATAGCTAACTGTGGTTAGAAATATTGTCCTGGTGGAATGTGTTTGTATATTATTTTGCTTGCAGGAAGGTACGTATTTTGCAGATGGGTAATCATCACCGGCGTGGTCGCTGTGTGTGTGTGTGTTTATACGGCGTGCTCAATTGCCAAATCGTCTTCACTGTCAAGTCAATTCTTCACTTATGATTTGTTCACGAATTAAATAGATATCGATGTGCTACCTTTGTCAATAATGCACCAGGTTTAGATAAAAAAGGGCTGCAGTGTACTCTTAACGTTCATTCACAAAAAGGACCAGGAATGCTGTAGGAACCAAATTCCACACACGTGTGTGGATATAATGTCATTCCGTTTCTGTTTACATTGTCTTAGTCAAACGGTGGAGGTTGTGTGCCGCGGTGACGTCGCTTGGGGACACTGAGGAGACTAGAGATGAACCCTGTATCTGGTACATGCAAACAAAACCAGCTGCTTTCAGTCACAGACGTCCCTTCAGAATGTAATGCAGTCCTGCTGTTATACAAGAGAGTCACCCGGCTAATTAAGGCCGGAGAGACTAAAGGCGAGATTTTGGCTGGATGAGACACTCACATTTGATCACTGGATCGACACTCTTCATAGAAGGACGATTAATGGCAGTTGTTTTTGTTCTTTTATACCTCCAATGAAATTCTGTCAGTGTCAGAAGATTTCAACCGATAGAGTCGCCGAACAAAACACAATTAGCACGACAACTTCGGATCCCTCAGGGAAAATGTTGAAAGGAGTCACGTACAGAAAGAAACTTATTGAGTTATAGATGGATGGTGTGTTTGTGTTCCGGATTGATTTGTATAAAATTTCGAACTAGTCTTTTGTGTGTGTGCGCTCGCACGTCCGTTTTTGATATTATGGCAACCAGGATCCAAGATTGTGACATGGTAATCATGTTTGTACAGTGTGACAACCACAATCGCAAGGACTTTTAAAATGTTTATTGAAAATCGCACTGGCGCAAAGCACTACTTCATCACTCTGTTTAGATGGTGATGTTATCCAAAATGTACTGCTGCTGCATTTACCGGCCTTGTTGGTTATGTAGGAAACTGTTTATGTTCATAGAAGATCTACAAATTAAAAAAGGTTCACACAGATTACATATATATTATAGGTGTGTGTGCGATATATATATATATATATATATATATATATATATATATATATATATATATATATATATATATATTATATATGATATATATATATATGATTGCATAAAATTTCCACATTGACACTTGGGTCACTCTTATATGTGGTCTTGAACATTTACAAGCGCTACATTCATCTTGATCTCTGCTCCATCTCTTAGGATTTGTGCTTGTGTGTTGTATGTTGTGTGTTGCGTCGTAAACAAAACCTAGTTTAAGACTTTCTTGCTACAAGCTGCAGCCTGAACTAAAAACAAACTCAACTTTAACACCACTTGACAGTTACTCAAACCATTCAGTTTCCAAATCAGAGTGTCATGCAACGCTTGCAGCACATGCGCATTTTTTATTATTGAAACTTTACAAGGCTCGGATAGAAAAGTGTGTTTGGATCATGGGATTTATCGGTGGAATGAGTAATAGACCAGTTTCTTTCTTTTCGTTCCAATTCATGTTGTTTCTGTTAACGTTTGAGTCACGTAATAGAGACTTTAAATAGCACATCTATTCTCTTTTTCCACTTGTTTTTTTTTGTTTATTAGTTCTTGCAGATATTGAAATCTGTCACTTGTATCTTTTGCATTGGTACACTTGTTCTCAGGTGATATGAGCTCTATTGTTGATCACTTTTGTAGAGTTAAGTTTCTCTTTTCTCTTAAGTGGCGGTAAGAGCTATATTGATTGATCATTTAAACAGATTATCTCCAAATCCTTAAATGCGTTAATACTACAGCCTTTTTTTATTTTTTCACTTAAGTACAATCTCTTAATTCCAAGGGCAGTTTTTTTAACATGTTTGTTTCTTGTGGTTCAGAAGTGGAACATTGAATTACTTGAAATTCTGAAGCTGCTATTGATCAATTCTCATTTCACACAACAAAGCTCATCTTATTATTCTAACCGTATTGTTTTTACTGTGATGTTCATCATGTGTTGGTTCAGTCAGTTTAAAAAATCATGTCCAGTTCAAAGAGACAGTTTAAGAGAATCCAAAAAGAGAAATTTTAGCGTAACCTCGGTTATTTAGTTGTTTTTTTTTTTTTTTTGATGGTAGATCAGGTTTGTGTTACTCATCTTCACAGTTGCTGGGTACAGTGTGCACTAGCTCACATAGAAGCTGCAAAGCAGCTGTGGAAAATGTGTGTTATAGTTTAGGCATAAAAGAAACTTCATGTAAACACAACAAATACCTATGTCTGGATGCTATTTACCGTCTTGATTATTTCAATAAGAAGCTTTGATTTTTAGCAGAAGTCAATGATGTGAAGGCTTTCCTTTTGCATTTTACTTTTCATCCTTCATATACCTATCATATATATATATATATATATATATATATATATATATATATATATATATATATATATATATATATAATATATATATAATATATATATATGGTATATATATATATATATATATAATGAGATAGAGATAGATAGCTAGCTTTTGGATTTTACTGATTTTAGACCACTAACAGTTAGTCGATGTTATGCTCACATTTTTACTTAGAAGTATTTTAGTTTTTTATCTCATAAAATAAGAGATAGATAGATAGATAGATACTTACTTGCTTGCTTACTTGCTTACTGGTTAAAACACATTGTGTGTGTGTGTGAGGGGGTTATAAAGACACAGAGCATATCTATAGACACAGGAGCATATTCTCCTCACTGAGTCACATTAAATATGTTTCTGGTCCTCTTATTGATGTATTGGTCGGTACTGTTTGCTATGAATGTATGAGGAAGATGCTGTATTGTCAGTTGACATACTTTGTTTTTCCTAGATCAACAAACTTGAGCAAACGTGAATTTGACATTTAATGTATGTGATAGCTGAGTGTATAGATAATGTATACGTCTGCTGTTTGCATTTTCAGTCCACTCATCAGTCTACCAGGTAAAGGGTGATATTGGTGTTTATCAGCTTGCAATTACACAAAGTTTGAATGAAAATACATTCATTTAAAGGAGAAAGATACACAAGTGAACAGAAGGGAAATGTTAGGCCGCAGGTGATGTCAGTTCAAAAAGCTGAAGAATTGGCAAGAATGAATATCTGATTGACTTTAAGAAAGGCTGAGCCATTCTCATTGTTTTGACTGATATACTGGTTCAATACAAACCTTTCTGGATGTCTTTTTAAAATAAGACAGCTCTCATGTACCATAAACGTATAGGTTTTGTCTCTGAATTCAGTAAATGTACAGGCTTGCAAATGTGTGGAAAGCATGTTATTAATGGTTCCACTCACATCACACCAATACCATTTTTCTCCTTGTACATGAGCACCTTTAATCATGTGTGACTGTTGCTGTGTTGTTAGATGGAATTTGAAACATGTATAGCGAGTGGCGTTGACGTCAAGTCTCGTTGTTTCGTTTAACCACAGTGGACAACTCCCAAAACTAGTGTTGACATCTGCAGCTCTGTGTAGATTCTTATTGCTTTAAAAATGCGACATGGAAATATGTAAGTCACAAAGTAGAAGCCTTTAATCCATTGTGCATTGATGTGGTGGACGAAACATTTTCACTAGTCCTGAAAATTAAACAACCATTTGAAGAGTAGCGCTGAACCAATAACCAAGAGCCCATCAGCTGTGTTACTTTACATATAGTGCAATAGAATTTGACATAGAATGAGGTTTCTGTGGGCTGCAGTATTCTCGCTTACAGTATAACAACTACGTTAGTGTGCCTGTTAAATGTGTGAATTATTAGTTCAAATATGTGTAAGGATAAGTTAAATTAAAAGCTTAATACATTTTATGTATTAAAAGAAACAGAGTTAGATATCAACCGTCTTTTAACCATCTTCATTCCATTCAGTATGAATAAAGCTTATAGTAAAAGTGAGTAATCCTTTTCACCAAAGGTAAATGAGATAAACCAGAAGAAAAATTGTGAGTTTACACATTTTAAAATTGGTTTTATGAGCAACTTTTAAAAATGTTTTTTTTTTGTAAAGACCAGTAACATTGTTTTTCTAGTCTTACTTGCTTACTTTTGAGTAGAATATTATGAGCATTGGTTTGTATATTGTAGTCTTGTTTTTGCTTCATTTCGGCTGGATTTTAATTAGCTCTGGAGCATTATATGAATAAAAGGACATTCAAGGAAAAAGATGCAGAGTTTTAGAATCAAAAATAAAAATAGAAAGGACTTCTTTATAAAAAAATATTACTAAATAAATACTACTCTCCATATTCAGATCAAAGTTGTCAATTATAATTGGAAATCCAATGCCATAGTTCTACACCTGACCACTTCAGACCAATACATTTTGTCTGGATCTTACAGTTTATATGCTCTTAGTAATCGTAGGAAAAGTTGTGCAAGTCTACATGAGACATTGAGGAAATTTGGATGGAAACTGTTGTCTGTTTGGTCATAACCGTGTCAGTCATGCAGGCCTTTTGCATGCAGAGATTTCACAGATGACTGTCATTTTAGAGTCTGAAGTGATGGCGCTCCAGTTATTAGACCTAAGCTGTGCCACCAGTTATAGCTTCAGCAATGCTTATTAGCCCAGAATCGATCAAAGTGGATTTCTACGTATTTAAACACAAATCCAAAAAGCTCGCCGTCAGTCCATTTTAGAGTAATGTCTTTAATATATTTCAGCGTGTATGCAGTGTTGGCAGTTGTGGAACACATTTTTGCCATTTTACTCGAAGGACTCTGTGTCTGTGCTATAAATGTTTGTGCTTTAGCAATATTAGCAAATCTATTGGCGTTAACTTCACTCCAGCCTTGGCAAGATATGTCTATACAGCATACTTTGCGCATAATGTACACTGTTTAAGACTTTGACGTGTCATGCTGAGCCACTTGGCACATGAGTATTGATGTTTGAACTGCTAATATTTGGAATAATAACTTCCAAGTGACCCCATTATACAGACAGCAAGGAGAATGGATTTAAACATAGTTTCTAAGACCAAAATTGCTGATGTCACATTTGACCCAGCCGTCCACATATTTCATTTTCATTTCACTGTCTAGCCAAGGTTTATAGTCCTGGAAAAATCAAAGCTTTGCCTCTTAATTCTTTTAGAATGTAATGTTGCTTCAATCAATTGTAATGTCACTTGTATTTTGTGATAATTTTAATTTCTCTCTGTTGGACAGGATCCTGGCACGATGGGTCTGCTATTACCATCCAATGTGTTGAAGTGAGCCGTTTTCTCCCTGTTTTGTAATCGCACACCCCCTGGGGTTAATCCCCTCTTCCCATCCAGCCGGGGAGCATCCAGTCATGGCAGGTGTTAAACGTGGCTATGACGGCAAGATTGCCGGACTGTATGATCTGGACAAGACGCTGGGGCGTGGGCATTTTGCGGTGGTAAAGCTGGCACGCCACGTCTTCACTGGTGAGAAAGTGGCAGTGAAGGTCATCGACAAGACCAAGCTGGACACGGTTGCCACAGGACACCTTTTTCAAGAGGTGCGCTGCATGAAGCTGGTGCAGCACCCTAACATCGTGCGCCTCTATGAAGTCATCGACACGCAGACCAAGCTGTACCTGATCCTGGAGCTGGGGGACGGAGGCGACATGTTCGACTACATCATGAAGCACGAGGAAGGGCTCAACGAGGAACTGGCCAAGAAGTACTTTGCCCAGATCGTCCACGCCATATCTTACTGCCACCGGCTGCATGTAGTGCATCGTGATTTGAAACCTGAAAATGTGGTTTTCTTTGAGAAGCAGGGCCTCGTAAAGCTCACTGACTTTGGCTTCAGTAATAAATTTCAGCCAGGGAAGAAACTAACGACCAGCTGTGGGTCTTTGGCCTATTCAGCTCCAGAGATCCTGCTGGGGGATGAGTATGATGCACCTGCAGTAGGTGAGTACTTTGTGAAAATACTTGACTATACCTTGTTCTAGGTATCCGTTTGTTTCCCCGAGTGCTAAATGTAAATCGCTTACACATCCATAGATCGAACACAAATCACATCCCACTTTTGTTCATTTTATTGTGCCTTGTAGTTATTACCTGCTTTCCCTTGAATTAGATTTGGACCGGGTTTGATCACATTGTCTCATGTGCTCTATATCTCTACATAGACAAATATTACTATACTATTACTGTACACTGTGTAGTTGGATAGTTGGATAAATGCTCAAGTCTCTGAAAGGGTGCAAATTGATTATTGATTAGATTTTTTTATTTGCTTCATATCTGCAAAAAAAAAAACAATCTCTGGGTTAAAGCTGTAGTTCACTTACACTTGGAGCTCATTGTTTTTCACCTTTTGTTGTTTATTTTGCTCTGATATACTTGAACAGTATAAACAGTTTCTTGAGGAATTGTGTTGATTTGCAGGACTTGGCTTGTCCAAACATGCGTCCATTCAGATATTGCATGTAGGTTAGCGAATCCTAATGCAATGGGTTTTTTGTGTGTATGTAGGTGTGTGTTATACTAAATATAGAGTTTTGCGTATATTAAGATTTACTGGCTGTGTTTCTGGCTTATGTGTTTGAGCAGGTCTGATATAACTAAAATATGAATAGTACAGCAACAGTTTGGAGAATGTTGTTTTTGGTGTTAGTTGCTTGTCAATGACCACATCCAAGTGATGCTTAATTAGATTTGGAAGCTTTCGTTTGAAGAAATAGTATATATACTTTGACATTTCTTTGCTGTTAGAAATTTATTTTTCCTATTTCTATTTTTTTGTCAGATGTTATACATCTGATGTGCTATACTGTGTGTTCTTGTACACACACACTATTCTAAGAGCACGTCTATGTTTGTCCCTCCATTAATGTGTCAAAAGAAATGAGGCAGGAGAACAGAATGGCTTCTGGTGCTGTTTGGATTTGTAGTCTGGTCAAAGTTGCAGGCGATTGGCTGTTGGAACAGTTAATCCTGTCTTTGTTTGAGCCGAAGCCTCACTGCTGGAGCCCTGATTAAACATTCCTTATTGACACTGTCGGTGTGATCAAATACCCAGTGTGCTCAGATTTCCATTGGACACCCCACGCGGATTATTTCCGGCCTCGTTTCTTAATTGATGGTACTTTGTTCTGCGTGTTGTTTCCACAACAGCTGAAGCTAGGCAGAAGCCTTACAAAGTAACACATGGTTTAGACTCAGTACTTTGTCTTACTTCTGTATATATAAATATTCAAATCTGACTGGTCCGAAGTTGTGCATTGTTATCTGACAGCCTTAGCATTAATGTTTCAGTAATATTTAGACGGAGACTAAACACTTTATGAAAGACGGAGGATTTGACTAATTTATTGTTTTGTCTGTAAAATGACTAGCTGCTTTATGAAAGAGAGAGAAGAAAAGGGTTCGGAAATGTTCGTCACGATCATAACATGTTTGAGAACATCCATATATAAATTGTTCATATGCACAATATCTTGTACTCTAATATAGTAAGCATTGTACTCCTTGGTAAATTGCTGTGTTAAGGGTAATGACACACTCCAGACCATGCTGCTCTTTTAAAATAAAACACTTCAGCATTCCATTATTTTTAGGTCACAGCACAGTGAAATGTGTTATTCCGAACTTATCAAAACCCGTGTTAATATTCCGACTGTCTGATTTAGCTATTTAAGGAGCATTAGTTTGTGTAAGCATGGGAGCATTTTCCTTTTTGTGTTCCTTGTTTTAAACAATGCATAGTAAAGTATTTGCATGTTAAAAACAATGCTGTCACTTTTGTTTTAATGCATGTTTTGGAATACAATTTAAGTGTAAGGAGGCATGACTAGCATTGCCCCCACTGTTTTTAATCTGAGTAGAATATCCGGGAAATTGACACAAGGAGCGGAAGTTGTCACATTTCAGACACTGCCATTACTCAACTCAAGATAGTTAAGATCTTCTGTGGCCTGCCTCTGCGTGTGTACCCATGTATGTGCAACCTCTTTTATCCCGCGTCTGTTGGTGTACCGTATGCTTCCCCGAAATGACGTTGCTTGTTCGCTTTAACGTTTGAGTGTGTTATGTTTCGAATACCAATTTTTTTGCTAACAATTTATGCTGTGATTTCAGTTGATCACTAGTTTTTAATGGAAAAACTACAGACGTATGATTAAGTTACTCATATAATGATTAAACCAGATAAGATATTTCTAAAGTCTAATTAGGAGAAAGTCATTTGTTGAGGGATTTGTGCCAATTATCTAGTTGTCTAGTACTGATTACAGCGTGAAGGAGTAGACGAGCCAGTTACTAAAAGGCCTTGAGCGTGTCGATGCGTCAGTACAACACACTTGGTGGGTGAGGGACGAGTTCATCTTGTAATTTCAGTGCCATTTAATATTGAAAATGTAAGGTTTTTGTTATTGTCATCGCCGTTTAAGTATATTTCAAAATGATCAGTTTAGATGACAAACCCCCCCCCCTTTTTTTTTTTAACTCAAGCCAATGTTTAGATTTAATAAACTCAGTTCTGCTTACAAAACCCTGTTAGTTTAAACATGTGTAATGAGTTATAAACCTTGCTCCTCAATCCTTTTCTGCTTATCACTTTAGCATGGCATTAACAGCAACCAGAGTCAGTTCTGGATCGATAAGAATGAGTGGTTTGGAATTGTATTTCTCAGTGCGCTACTGCAAATTTCACAACATTTGGATGCCATTGATTTTGTCGGAAACTAACCAGGCTTGTTTAACCTACATTCATGCAAGGAGGAGTTGCTCTGAGCTAGCTGAAAATGAGGTTTGAGGCGTGCATTCAAGTGCTTTTGTTCAATTTGTATTGCTAGAAAGGCGACTGGATAATGCATATTGTGTTTAATGGTGTAAACCGTTTTTATGTGCGAGTTTATGTATTATAATTTTACTTAAGTCTAATTTCAGTTTTAATTACTTTATAAAATCTTACATTACATTATTAATGAAAATGCCTAAAAGTCCAGCAGACAGTTCCGCACAGTGTGACATGGTCAGTTAACCACAATCCCACATTTTGTCCTCATTTGATTGCCACACCGTACACAGCGTGCTGAATTTGGTTATCCTTCCTTCCCATCTACCAGGGGTGTCGATACAGGATGTGTGGGTTACACTATAAATAGTGTGGACAAACAGCCGCTTGTACACTACTTCTAACTCGCGTCTTGCTTACATCTCTGGTAGAAGTCAATTTCCCTCTGTACAGAGACCAAGGCAGTCGTTAGCATTAGTGGCTGTTGTTTCAAATGTTTTTCGCTCCTGTTGTATACGGCATTAAAACAATTTTATGAGTGTCTTCATATTCAGAGTTTCTGTTTGTAAAAGAGGCCGCTCTTGATCCTGTTTCCTTACAAAAGAATGAAGTCTGGTGGTCGAACTGAGCTTTTTTTTACTGCTCATTCCACCATATGCAGTCAATTTAGACCTTAATATTATTCTTGCAGCAGTTTATTGGGACCACACAGTAGCCTACATCTGTTTGGCTGCGGGTTAAAGTGAATGTGTCTTTGTACGAGTGTGAACGAGAGCGAGCGTGTGAGAGAAAAAGATATCGGCCATCCTGTAGGCATTTAGTGGTTACATGATAGCTCATGTTCCCTCCTGTGACAGTTCTCTCATAAGTGCTATAAATTAACAGTGCATGTGTGTAGCGCAGATCTTTCCCAGCACATAAACTGGACTACATTTGTGTCAGTAAGCAGATTTATAGCACCTTCGTTCATGCCGGCCAGTTACGATGTGTTAATTGGCTCGGCAACGCACTTTTAAGAAAAGACGAACCTTTTAAGTCCGACACGCCAGGAAACGGGAAGATCGCAATCGTGACTCGGCTGTTTTGTTTTCTGCAATAGAAGTTCCAGCAGTTCAGGCGAGGTATTAAAGAACGCGGGAGAACAAGGCCCAACTGTAATTATTTCATTCAGTGACCTTTAAAATGAGTTCAGCTCTCCCACCGCAGCACAGTCCGCTCCCGCTTCCCCAAAGCTCTCCCCCCCCCCCCAACATTTGCTTTGTTTTCATCCATTACTGAGCTAGTGGTTTGATCTAGATGCAAAGCTTCTCATGCTTACCTTTTTTGGGGTTTTATTATTATTATTTGTTTATTTATTTAAATGTTTTTTATTTTTTACTTTATATTCTTTTACCATGTGAGAACGATAAGAACACAGCAGCCGACTCTGCTCTATGTTGTGTGATTATAGACTTAAAGATATCACTTGAACCGCAGAAGATGATGCTAGGAAAATCTCAGTTTTCTGTGCACTTCTCTAATATAAGGTTATCGTGCAGGGGTCATTAATGGGTCAGGCATGGTCCTCATGCTGACCAAGGAAAACTGTAGTCGCTGAGTGAATGGCCAAAAGTATGTGGACATCACACCTGCATTAATTTATTATTCATATTGAGGTTAAAATATATATGTTTTTATAATTTCATTCGTGTATCCAAGTCTGTGATGTTCGTGATGCGAAGCAACAAGGTTGCCGCTTATTTGGAACTTCTGTAATGGATAGTGTGGCTTTGCTGTTGTCATGGCCATGGACTGCATTCTTTCAGCTCCCAAGTCTGAGGTATTGTCAGACCGTATGTACTTATTGTGTCACTTCGTCATTCTCAGCGAGTGTTATGTGATGCCGGGTAGGAGCGCACTCGCGCAAATGGCCAAGTGTCAGATTCCCGAATTGCTCATTAAACCACCGCCGAGGTGCATATGTTTGCATGCCTGCTTTACGCGAATCTTGCTGCTTGTGCTGCTCTGACACCACAGGAAAGCTTTTAAGGATGGCGCTACCCCCCAAAAATCTCCTTTCCGCCTCCTTTCCACATCTCTTCATTCCTTTGTTTCCAACAGATTGTTTTCTCTCTGAGAGTTGGCACCTCCCTGCTGAAGCTTGGGGAAAACAGGGAAAGGGGGAAGAATAGCAGGAACAACTGCCGTAGAGACCGGAAAACGGAGCCGTGACGGAGCTATGTTTAGAGCAGTGTCTTCCTGATCTTACTCGTGCCAGCCAGACACTGTGCCGTTTGCCCACAGGGTAATTAATCCAGCCTGTTGGTTGCTATAGCAACACCCTGTGCCATCTAAGAGAGCTATGTATACAATCGAAAGAGCAAGAGGGCATGGGGGGGGGGTACATACAGGAAGTGGTTGGTGTGTCCCCTTCATTTGTCCACACCTGTAAGTGTTATTGTTGTTGCCTTTAAGGCGGAAAAGAAGTTTTACATATTGTGGCATTTTATAGTAGGGGATTACACACACTTTCACGGATTTTGTTTTAGGTGATGAAACCAAGTGAGATGATAACAAAAAAAAAAAAAAAAAAAAAACAACCTGCTTATGTTGCGTTCGTCTTTCCACTGCGGAGCAATTTCAGTTGTTTTGTTTTTAATTTGCTTGCAAGGACTCGTATGAGACCGGTTCTTAGATGTGGTGCCAGATGAGGGTGTAACGCATGAAAGTGTTGCATGGCCACGCAGTTCCACAGTAGCTTTTAATAGCTGACGTAAATATCCAAGGTTAATAAATGTAAAAAAAAAAAAAAAAAAGTAGCGTGGTCCTTTAATCGGAGTAGAAGTGTCCATGCTCTTAATGAACTACTTACGACCGGGCTTTTCACTGTGACGATGGCTCTTGAGTTGTGTTGTGTGAAACTGACAGCAGTGGCTGTAAGTAAACTGCTACGTCTGTTTATGGCATCTGCAGCTGTATCTGACTGGTCTAAAGCCCTCTCTCTCAAAGAACTACATTTAGATTTACCATCCCTTATACAGAACAACTTCCAACCCTTACAATGGTTAAGGGCCTGGCTCAAGGGCCCACTTGGAAGTGCTGGGATTTTAACCTGCGATCTTCTGGGTCAGAGACCAGTGCCTTAACCACTGAGCTACCACCTCTTATATCTCATTTACCGCAGTGATTTTGTAAATTATGATGCCTCCTTGATGTGAATGACCACCTGAGGAATTAATTACCAATGTCCGTGCTATACCAGCATGGAGCTCTTATTAGAATAGTGCCAAGCTGAAATGATCACGTTGTAGTTTGCCGTTTCTGTCATGAGGCACTTTTGCTTATCGCTTTCCGTGATCCGTGCAGGTTTCTGCTCGGTCCAGTCTGTGGATTAATAACCACCTTCAGATTCCTCCACAATGATGGAGTGATTTCGTAGCAAGCCAGCACCTGCCTTTACTTTCTGCTGCGTTCATTCAAAATTAAACAAGCGTGTGGTTGTTGGCCCTGGGGAAGGCCCTCCCCTCTCTTTATGCATACTCCGCTATGTTCCGTGCTCAGCACACGGCTTGTGAAATGCGTTTTGAGAGAGAGGGAGAGAATGAAAGGTGTTGTAGGTCGTTTATGACCTACAGTTTCCAATTTCGGAACTAGAGCGTATTGTATTCTGGTGCGGTGTGCTTGGTTAAATCATATACATTTTCCACCGGTGTGTTAATATCTAGCAGCCGTGCAACCTCAGCAGAAACAAATGTACAGTTACCTTCAGATTTTTGTTTCTGCCAGCTCTCTACACACACATACATACATGCATATGTGTGTGTGTGTGTGTGTATATATGTATGTATATATGTGTGTGTGTGTATGTATGTCTGTCTGTCTACACATTAGTGTTTCCGAGAGGATTTTATTTATTTTAAATAACGTGGCTACGTACTATGGGGTTGAGCTTTAATGCTGTTGATTATACAAGTAAAAGCAATACTAGATCTGTCAACTCAAATAAAACAAAAAAAGCAAAAACAGTATGACCTTGGTTTTTGTTCCATCACTGCTGCTTAAAGAGCCAATCCAGCAAATATAAAAAGAATTCTCTAGGTGCCGTATGTCGTATTCTGAACTTCACTGACAAGTGCTGTAACCTGACATCAGCTGATACAGTGGCGTGGACTTATTTTAGTCTCATTGTGTGAGAATTCTTGGGTGAATCAAACCTGCTCATTTTCCTGATACAAATCCAGGATCATCGATGCTGGAGCAGTCATACATGTATAGTTTCAGACAGCAAGTAGTGGGAGGAGCTTTTGTCGAGAAAATACATTTTTGTTTGTTTTAGCTCCAAGCCACAAGAGCATTGAATACAAGGCCACGAGATGTATATACTGTTTTTACTGTTCAGTTTTCCAAAGACATTCCAAATTCAGCTTTTCCAACACTAGAGGCTTAAGAAAGTCACAATAGGCTCCAAGGCTCACTCGTTTTCGACAGGGCTAACAGCAATTAAGGAAACAAGGAAAATATAGAAAATAATGTACTTGATAAATCAATGTTAATGGTGAAAGATTTGGTTGAAAATACAGGTGAGATGTGTCAAATAAGAGTTCTTATTTTACATCAATAATTTACATCAAGTTGAGGTGTTGTACGTAAAGGGAAAGGATCTAGATCCTGTCCATCCAGTGCTAAGGTTGCGCCCCCCAACCATGTCATTCTGTCTGGAGTCACATGGGAACCTATAGCTTGAGGGTTTTTTTTTTTTCTTTTTTCTTTTTTTGGTATTCTTACTTACCTGACAAGCACCATAATTGACAAACTGTACCTGGTAGTAGTAGTAGTAGTAGTAATAGTAGTAGTAGTAGTATTTAGCGTTATTTTTGTTCACTTTGTGTGCGTTTGGTCAAACAGGTTGACGGGTTTCTTTTTCCTAATATTAAGTCAAGGCTAAAAAATATATAATAATAATAAAAAAAAGAAAAGGCAGGGGGAAGCAGGACCGAGTAATCCTCTGAGGACAAAGATTTAATGGAAATTTTGCTCAAATCTCTTGCGCTCCCATAATTACAGCCGAACACATTTTAAGCCATGTACCATATCTAAGGCGTCGCATTATTTCCATGTTCTTATTGCAGCTGTACAACAGAAAAACTAAAGCGTGCCAGTTAGGACGCAGGTTGACATGAGTATCGTTCTTTGTGCTCTTCTGAGGCCACACTTTGTGTGTATGTGTGTGTGACCTTATTTGTTGGTCAATCAGGAAATTGCTAACTGATTTTGTTTTGAATGAATCCAAGAAACAGGAAATGGGCTTTTTTTTTTTTACTGTTGTTAAATTTATATCTGTATATGTTTCTCTGTAGATATCTGGAGTCTAGGAGTGATCCTGTTCATGCTGGTATGTGGACAGCCCCCTTTCCAAGAAGCGAACGACAGTGAAACCCTCACCATGATCATGGACTGTAAATACACCGTACCTAACCATGTCTCCAATGCCTGCAAAGAGTAAGCGTTCCTCGTTACACGCCTTACACGGTCTCTAAACACACTCCAGCTTTGTACATAAGCTATATCCTCAGAATTTGAGACTTAAAACTAGACTAGAAGATGCGCGGCTTCTCTTTTCCCTCTAAAGAGTTGAGATGAGATGGAAGTCAGTGCCTTTATTTCCAGCAAAGTGCCAGAGGTGCAAATACATTTAAAAAAAAAATGACCTTCATAACGAATATTGACTTTTACAGCTTTTCCTCAGGCACTAGGCTTGCCTAAACTCAGTGCACCCTAGTGTAATAAGAACTGCTCTTTCTTCACTGTAAATCTCACAACCAAAGTGAGATGTATTGCACACGCATTGGGGTAAAGTGAGCATGTAAATCAGTAAGTTTAACTCACAATCATTTAATATGGTGCATGGGTTAAAGCTGATCTGCAGTAAATAGTGTGGCAAGATACCGCTACAGTGTGTGTACTCTTATCTATTGTAATCAGTATGCTGTTATTCAGATTTCATCACAAAAAAGCACTTCACATCAGCAAGTGTAGATTTGCACCAGGCCTATTTATATGTTTTTGTTACTTTGGGAATGTGTATGAAAAATTGCACAAAGAGTTTTATTGTATTTATTTAAACCTGTTGGAACGGGTACAGTGTAATACAGATAATACACATTCTGTTGAACTGTTGACTTTTCAGTAAGCCTTTTCATTGTTTCTAATAAATATTAAATGAGTAATTAAAATGTCAAAATTGCAAGAATTTCGCCCACTGAAGAGCCCCAGCGGTGATATAAAAGCACTATGTGGGCTGCAGCAATTTTAGTGATAAATGATCAGAACTGCTGACGGTGTCCTTCCATGTCTGTTCAGTTGTTAAGAACAACAATTTGTTTTAGTAGTCGAAACTAAAGGGCACTTAATGGTACGAATGCAGATTTGCTCTTGTCATTTGTTTCGTTAGTAGAGGTATGAAAAAGGAGTTTGTGTTTGACACGAGTTGGGTGCTTCTGTTTGAGAAAAAATCACGTTGGCAACTCATTTTATAAAATCCAAAATAAAAGGGAAAGCCCTGTTCCTTCTCTTTATATGCAGTAAACTAGGTTAGAGATAAGAAAAAAACATAAGAATTGGATATTGAATGACAGAATGAAGAATTTTGTACAAATGTATAAAGGTTTGGCTCTAACACAAGAGCTTATATAAGACTGAGAACAGTTTCGGAGCAGCGCACACGTGTTATTTAGAGAGCAAACAGTCAGCTGGGTTGCTGTTTAGTCACTTAACCTAAATCCTATTGAACTGTTCTGGGATGAACTGGATCACAAGGTCTGATAGAAATCTCCCACTAGTGATGAACACTTTTGGCAAAGCAGCCTATAGCAGCTGAATGTCTGGAGAAACTCAGTGTCTGCTTACCAAACATGCTAGCAGAGGATTTTATTTATTTCTTTTCTGATAAAAATCAAGCTTAACATCTGCACATTAATGTTTGTTTAGTCAAAATAAATCTTCATACCATTTTTTTTCTTTTAATCAAATGGACCATGCATTTCTATCTCAAAAATATTAAAAGACTAGATGTCAAAATTTTGAATATATAAATAATTGGGAGCAACTAAAAGGTTGTTGTTTCATTCTGCTTTTCATATAGTGTCTCTTCAAATTTATTTTCTATTGGGAACTTCACATTGTCATTTTAATTTAAGGCTGCTTTGTCTGGTTGTTTATCTCATACCAGTGAGACACTGGGGCTGATGGAGTTTACAATATGTTTAGCATGTCCCAAGATGGATTAGTACTTCCCTAATTTGATTTAGTTTGTATCTATTAATAATTCACTAGAACATTTGTTACACAGTGCTGTATTGTAGTATCCAGATTTTTATATTTAACATTATTTATATTAGTGTTTGACAGCACGGCTTATGTTTTATAGGTTTTTTAATATATTTATTAGCCTGTTTCATTAGACATTTTTAATACAATGATTTGAATGAAAAGCTCAGACGCTGAAAACGGCGTGCCGTCTAAATAATGTCACCTTGAGCCTGATGTGTTCCTTGAAAAGTTCAACAGTAATGTGCTAGTTTAATAATTCACTAGTTAGATTATTTTAATAAAACACTGGCCGTTAAAGAGGTCTGTCTGTGATTTCTAAAAAGCTGTTGTGCGGCAGGTTTAAGAAAGGTAATATTAGTAGGAATGCTGTTTGTCTGCATTTTGTCTCTGTTAACAGTGGCCGCCCTTGTTTGCGGTTATTGTACTCCATTGTACTCATTTGAATTTTGTATTTAAAAAAAAAAAAAAAAAAAAAAACTCACAATCATTTAGTTTTCAACTGTACATTGCCTTACTTTGTCATTCCTGTGGTTTGGCCTTTCAGGCTGGCTGACGCACCAGAAATGATCCAAGTGGCATGAATGTGCCTCCAAATATTTGGTTCATGACTGTAAATCAAGCACTTCCTTCCCCTTTTCCATATTTATACCCGCTCCAGAAGTCTCCTCAACCCGCAGGTCGCTAAGCCCTATACTCGAGTTGAAAATAAATGCAGCAGTCCTGTAACCCATTACATCACTGGTGTTAGTTGTGTAATATCTGTTCTGTACAGGGTGTGCCTTTTCACATCAGTAAGGCACTTCTTAAAACATATGCAATGGTGGTACTTTGATTCTTTTGCACTGTTGTGTTTAGTTTGGCTTCCTGCCCTCGACTGTAGCATGGAGTTGCTGCTCCAGAGAACACGCGTCCTAATAGCAAGCATATCAGGCTATAGGGTTACACTCTGGTATTAGTCATGGCTCACTTTCACTTTGTAATGGCCTCCTTGTCTCTTGCTTCTCTCTTGATGAATAGATGATGAAGTTAGCTGGAGAATCTGCTAATCATGTGGTTAATAAACGTCCATCCAGTAAAAATACAGGAGCAACCGATTACATTTTATTTTTCAAACAATGTGACACCTAGATCTCAAGCGCTAAAAATAATGTGTAAAATAATTGTTTGTACACCATGACTATATTTACATTTATGGCACTTCTGAAATGCTTTCATCCAGAGTGCTCCTATAGCAAGAAACAGTGCTTATACATTAGGACCTTATACATGCTTATACATTCGCATTAAAAAGGAGATGTGCTAATTATAAAATCTGTAGATGATGTTTGAAGACTGTTTGGACATTTAGTGGAAGTGTGTTCCATACATGGCAAAGAATAGACTTAACGAATGATCTTCCTTGCACCCTGATAGATGGTGGGATAGAGGTAGAGGATTGGAGGGAGGGAGGTGCACTGCAGAGTAAGATAAAACCAATATAGTAGAGGGGTGCTGGTCCATTTTTGACTTTGCAGAAGAGCATCAGAATTTTAAGTGGGATCCCGTGGCAGCTACAGAAAGCCAGGAGAGAAAGAACGTAGCATTGGGGTGGCGTGAGAGAATGTAGGAAGGTTGGAAACAAGTCGTGCGGCTGCATTCTGGATCAGTTACAGAGGTCAAATGTTGTTCAGAGGTAGATCTGCCAGCAGCGAGTTTCAAGAAATCCAGTCTTAAGGTGTCTTTATATGGGTCTGAACAAGCACCTGAGTGGACTGTAAAGGACAGTTAAATGTTTATGGTTTGCCTGAAGGTGAGATCATAGAGATTATAAGATCTGGACATGGAGATACTGAAGTACAGAAAATGAACATTGTGATGTAGTTCTGAATTTGCATACATATTTTGTATGTCTTAAATTGCACGAATATAACTTACGTTTATACCTCTCAAATCACATTTTAAAGTACACTCTCCATATCTGTAAAACTGTTGTGTATGCATCACAAGACGACTTAACACACACACACACACACACACACACACAGAGAAAAGCATCTCTTCTGCATATATGAGCCTACAGGTGGCCAGTGTTCGTGTAATTGAGATGGAAGTGATCTCCAGAGGATAGGATCAAATGATTTTCTGTTTGTCTCCACACTTTTACTTTGGTCAGAGAATGCTTGAAATATTGACGCTAATTTATGGGAGACATGTCCTATAATTTGACAAAAAGAAATTTTTTAGGCGGTGTTTTGGTGCTGCTGGTGTCATGTTAAGCCATTTTGGCTTTTTCAAGCATCGCCATAAACCATAAAGTCAAATTAATCGACCAGATCTAACATGAATATACATGTATTTACTTTAGATACATCATTGCCATATTTGCTTAGTAAATCTCTAACCCCGACTATACGTAATGCGGTTATTTTCCATATATATATATATATATATATATATATATATATAGATATATATATATATATATATATATATATATATATATATATATATATATATATATATATATATATATATATATATATTCATATATATTCATTCATTCTTCTACCGCTATATCCGATCTTCCCTTGGGTCACGGGGAGCCTGTGCCTATCTCAGGGGTCTATGGGCATCAAGGCAGGATACACCCTGGATGGAATGCCAACCCATCGCAGGGCACACACACACTCACACACATTCACACACACTCATACACTAGGGACAATTTTCCAAGGTTCCAATCAACCTACCGTGCATGTTTTTAGGACCGGTGTGAGGCGAACATGCTAACCACTAAGCCACCATGTGCCCCTTATATATAAATAATAAATAATAAATAAATATAAATATATATATATATGAAAACAATGTTTGTTACATTCCAAGATAACTCGGATATTCTGGGTGGTCTCTCATGACTCAACTGGATGTATGGAAATATCCAGGATTACTGAGGGTGGGGAACAGCATTGCTGATGGTTCTTATGCTAATCTCTATTAATAAACTATAAATAACTGTTGAATGCTTCATGCAGCGGTTCCGCATTCTGCTCTGTGGTCATCCCTTTTTGCTTGATGCAAAAAGGGGATATATTTAGTTTTCAGGAAAAGAGGGAGGAAAACATCCTCTTGATGTTTTGTCTCTTTATCTTTAGCGTAATAAGGGAATATAAATAATGGAACAATGTGGGATGCAAAAAAATAAACAAAACCATTCCAGAAATGTAATATACGCAGTCAGTGTCGCATACTTTTACTGGAATAAAGTGGGGGTCTTCATTAGGCGCAGAGTGTCGTGCAGTAGATTGGCGCCGTGCTCTGTCTGGAGAGCTGAACACTGACAGCAGGGAGGGCAATGATCATCATAACGACTTTAAGGATTACGTTTAAGAAAGCTCTAAATCGGTCGGGTTCAGGGCCAGCAGCACCAGCTTGGAGAATTCATTATAATCCTTAGTAAAGCTCAAACCAATGTTATCTTTAGACTCGTAATTACCTGTGTAATAAAAATGTCATTTGTGTTCTTTGCAAGATACGAGCTGCAGCACACATTAAAAAAAAAGCAATGTTGCTTTTTGAACTTTGCTCCTAGTTCTTTCTTCCCCCAGTATAAGATGCGTGGTCATTGAATCATGCAGCTGTTAGGGCCGTCATGGTGTAACTCTTGATACCTGTCTTATCAGCATATCGAGTTACACAATTGCACTGGATATAACCAGGACCTAATTTCTTAAGCTGCTACTTTAAAGTGCACTTGTGGCAAAGCTCGAAGTGATTGTAGACACTATAGTTCATGGGTACTCCAGCAGCTTTCATTCAGTGACCTTCTTACCTTCTACTAAATCTGTTAGATCACATGGAGCCCTTTAAAATTTCACAAAAACAATAAAATATACAAATAATAAAATGCTTATTTCAATATCCGGTCACCACCGAATTTTTCATTCCTGAACATTTTGCTTACGGAGTAACACACTTTATTTGCTTTTAGTTCTTGGGTAACTTTAAGTGTTGCTCTTTCCTGACATGACATCATTTGTGCTATTAAATTATTAGACCCTCTCCCCATGCTTTACAGTCACCATTTTCCCAAGCAAGCAAGGAATTAACAGTATAATTTGGATCATCAGTCAAATAAGTTCAAAGAATGCCCTAATGTTATGTATATTACCTAGATTCTGTCTATGCTTTTCATTTTTGCATTTTTTTGCATTTTCAACAAAAAAAAAAACATTTTGTCAGATAAAATGGAAGTCTTTTAATTCCACTATGTTAATCCGGGAGGATTAATTTAGTCACATTGTCTTTAGACGTACTATTGTCTTTGCCTATTTCTATTCTTTATTTATTAATTTTTTTATTTTAATTGTTGTTTCCACATTTGAGTTGAAAGAGATGCCATTGATCAGAATTCCATCTCAGCAGCATGCGCAAATCTGGGCTTGTTTTCAGATGATGAGCATAATTAGAGCAATTCACCAACCTCTCCTACCCTCCCCCTCCCCCTTCCCCAAATCGAAAAGACCACCGGCTTTCCAGATAAGAAATACAATTTCCCCACAGCGTCTGTTGCAGTGCCTCAGTGCAGGGCAGAGATGGAATAAAGTGACTGGGCTTTATGAGCTGTCTTGTTGTAGCATTTATGCCGCCCTGGATCCCTTCAATCAAAGATTTGCGACTAAATTCCAGGCTCATGAAGATGGTAAGCGTCACGCATCATTTCGACCAGCTGTTTGCACTTGTCGCAGGTGTGTTGAAACGCTTCTCATACCGAAGAACTGGAATTACCATTTTACTGAAATTCTCGACGATGGGGTCTTACCACAGTATTATCTCAAAGATGCTACCATACGACCTCTTGTATATCAGCTCTGTCAATCAAATAAATATCCCTAATCTCTAATCTTTGATAGCATCTTCTCTGTGCTATAGACCAGCATGTTATTTCACCTAACAGAACCACAAGAGTTGATTTCTTGGCTCTTTGGATATCGGGCATGATGATGAGAAGCTAAATGTGAACCCTATTATTTCGTGTTGCTGGCCCTGCTACTCACTCTGTGATTATAGACATCTGATGGCTTCAAATGTTGCCAGAGAAACTGATGACCATGTTTCTTGAAATACCCCTCAGGAGGTTTCCGTCTAACTGCATACTTAATCATGAACGAAATGCATCTTGAAGGAGCAGCTAGTTTAACAGAAGCAAAATAAAGTGGACCTTTTTCTTTTTTTCCGTTTCCGTTTTGAGACCGATCTTGCTCGGCGACATTTTTCACAACGTCTCATGTATTTTAAGCTTCCTGTCTCAAGCAAAGGTGAAACACCTTATATAACGATATAAACACTACGAGATGAAGACCTTGCGTAGCACGGCGTAAAAACCCAACCGTTTTGAGACTGTGAACTTTCCACCTTTTCAGTAAAGCAGTCGGTGTTGTACTCTCAGTTAACCTGTGCGCCGAGTTGTAATTTTGCCACTGTGCATGCTGGGTTTTCCCCCTCCCTGCTCTATTAAAAAAAAAAAAAAAATAGCTCATTTACACTTCTGTCACCTTTTGCCTCTCACTGATTACTAAGTTGATGAGGGTTTTCAGTCGCTGTTCTGGGTATTTTTATTTATTTTTTAATAAGAAAAATCTAACAGGCATGCATTTGATTACTGATGTTACTAGTGACGATTTCATTATTTTTTATTTGCTGACAAATATTGGGTATATTACAAAATGACAAGTTTTATATACTTTAGGTAAAACAAAACTGAAGCTAAACCGTTTGAGTAAGAGAAGCAGATTATTTTTGTACTCCTATACGTGTTGTATGCGATGACTGAATCCTGATTGGTGTGCACTTTGATTTATTGCATTAAAAATGTGCTAAATTCACATCACACCTGTTTGTCTAGTGTTTATTACACCTTTTTGCCATTTGAGATAATTAAAGGTGTTTGTTTTGTTTGTTTTTTATCCCCCCCTCTCAACAGTTTGATAAATCGGATGCTGCAGAGGGACCCTAAGCACCGTGCCTCGCTGGAGGAGATTGAGGGCCACGCGTGGCTGCAGGGTGTGGATCCATCTCCAGCCACCAAGTTCAGCACACCACTGGTGTCCCACAAAAACCTTTCAGAGGAGGAACACAACTCGATCATCCAGCGCATGGTACTCGGAGACATTGCCGATCGAGAGGCCATTGTTGAGTAAGTGCCACTTCAGTTTGTCTGTTCAGAATACTCTATAGTACAGGTGTTTTTTGTTTTTTTGTTTTTTTGATAAATTGTTTTCTAACCAATCTATCATACACATTTGCCCCACTTTGTGGTAGAGCTTTTAGCTCTTAATAAAAGTGCCCTGTTTAGTGGCTGCTGTTTGTTCATTATCATGTAATCCCTGAGAAGCTGAGACGAGGGACTGCAAATATTCCCGGCCCGCACTAAGCACTGGAACGGCACTGAGGACACGCCAACTTCATTATATCTGCATTAAAAAGGGATCGCAGAAATCACCGCACATGCTTCTTCATAATAGCCTGCTATATTTAGTCATAAAGCCTGCGATCCTCTCTGATGTCTGTATAGATTGTTTCCTGGCCCAGGACCTAATCTGAAAGTTCACTGCTTCTTTTGTTTCATTTTCTATCCTTTAAAGTACTTGTTCTTTGCCTCCCTAGAGCTCTAGAAACGAACAAGTACAACCACATCACGGCTACCTACTTCCTGCTGGCAGAGCGGATTCTCCGGGAGAAGCAGCCCCGGTCCTCCAGCCCCAGCAACATCAAATTCCATTTCAGGTACTATGCGATGGCCTTTTTTGGCATTGCTCTGCCTAAGGGCCCAGGGGTCGAGCTGTAGCTCCGTTTCATCCGAGTACAGACTCTTTGAAAGTCCTGGATCACTTTCTCTGTCAGCCGTAATGCTCAATCTCTCTGTTGTTTCCTGTCATGTGGTTTAATTTCTGACATACTGAGTAAGAGTACATCCAGTGCAGGGTTTGAAAGTGCACCTGTGCAATATCTTGCTCGCTCGCTAGTTATGGTCCAATTACTGGCACACGGTTTACCCCAGATACCCTCTTCAAGGAATAGAATTCAGTTACGCCTTCCTTCTGAGAGATTGATTCTGCTGTATGTCTGAATTTGTCTCTTAATGCACAGTGAGGACAGACAGCACATTTCTGCTCGGCATGCTGTGCAGGGCTGATAAATGTGTTAGAGGACTGTAAAATTGGTTTGGAGTGACCTAGAAAAGGCAGAGGTACTGCTTTCTGTCTAGATGGTTATGAGAAAGGAACTGAAGAACAAATATCTGTATTCATGTTTTAGCTTACATCTAGGAAACGTGAAGGTTGGTGAATTGTTGAACCGGTACATAAATGTATAGGTTCTAGGCTGAACTACAGAAACACAAAAGACCTTTGTGTGTCCTTTTTTTTCCCCCCTCCTCATCAAACTGATTTTGCGGTCTTTCTATTCTGTTTCCCGCTTTGTACTTTAACATGAGAAGAGTGCCCTGTTTGGCTTGTTACCATGTCAACAAAAGCTTTGTATATTGTTTTCATGTGGTTATGAAAACCTTGAAACATGAATACAAGATGAGGCTACAGGGAACATAAGTACGACTCTTGGGTCACGCGGCTTTAAAACCCTACAGCACTGTGGATCCAAACATATTACAACCCACCACTTTATTCACCGGCGAGGCAAAAAAATACCACCCTAAGCCTCCAAGTGTTGTAGTGATTTACCATGACGGCTTGCAGGACAAATCGCCTCTGTCTGTTGTTAAATACAATCTCTCTCTTTTTCCTCCATTCTTCTTTTATTAAGCTACATTTTAGCATGCCTTTGTGGCTCATGGTTTGAAATCTTCTTTTTTTTTTTTTTTAAAGGCAATCATGGCCAACTAAGAATGACGTGCACCAGGACATAGAGGACAGCCTGGCGGCATCCTCCATCTCGCACGCAGGGGGGCCACAGTCTCCAGCCCGAAGCACTGAGAACCTGCTGAACGGTCACCGTAACAAAGGGCTGCTGGATCTGAGCCGCCGGGAGGAGAGCAGCGAGGCCTGTAGCACCGCCGTTTATTCCAGCCAGTTGACATCTCTCACCCAAGGCCCCCTCAAAGCCAGTAGCACAGCTCCCCCCGCCTCGGCCTCAACCAAGCAGCGGACGTGCCTTTTCCGCGTGGAGGAGGACGAGGAGGAAGAGGAGGAGCAAGAGCAGGCACCGCTCCCCACGCAGGTGATCTTGCGCCGCAAGCCGCCGTCCGTCACGAACCGGCTGACATCGCGCAAGAGCGCCCCGGTGCTCAACCAGATATTCGAAGAGGAAGGCGAGTCCGACGACGACGACTTTAACATGGACGAGAGTCTGCCGCCCAAGCTGAGTCGCCTCAAGATGAACATGGCGTCGCCCGGTACCGCGCCTAAGCGCTACCACAGGCGCAAGAGCCAGGGCCGCGGCTCCAGCTGCTCCAGTTCGGAGACCAGCGACGACGACTCCGAGAGCCACCGCCGCCGCCTCGATAAAGAGTCGGGCTTCTCGTACAGGCAACGCAGGGACAGCAGTGAAGGCCCACCAGGAAATTCCGGGGGCAACGGCGGGGGTGGCGGCAGCAGCGGCGGGCAGAACAAACCCTCGGGAGAGGGGAACTCGGGACCAGACAGAGGGAGCAGTAATGGTGGTGGAAGTGGAAACACAGGAGAGGGAGGGGGTTCTAAAGGACAGGGGAGCCCCTCCAGTTGCTCCAGTGGCAGTAGCAACCCTGCCTCGGGCTCCACGCGCACCGCCGCCCGGAGCACGGGAGAACTGATGGAGAGCCTGAAACTCATGAGTCTCTGTTTAAGCTCCCAGCTGCAGCAACGCCGCTCCGGAGGAGGAGGAGGAGGAGGACGCTTCATCATGGATCCGCAGAGTCTCTCCAGTGTGAGAGTGCAGGAAAAGTCCTCGTGGAAGATGTGCATCGGCTCGAACAGCAGCCTGGAGAAGACTCTGAACGTGGGCGGCGGGTTAATGGACTGTTACCCGGACCAAACCGCAGCCATGCTGAACGAGCTGGCCCTGGCCAAGGAGAACAACCTGAACTTGAAAGCCAACGTTCTTCAGCTACCTCTGTGCGAGAAAACAATTTCGGTAAACATCCAGAGGAGCCCCCGGGACGGGTTGCTTTGTACGTCGGCGCAGGCCAGCTGCTGCCAGGTCATATGATGGTGGATCACATGATCAGACCTCATAGTGCTCCTACCGCTGCATTTGTAGCATAACAAATGATTCGGAAAAAAACTCCTGTAGCTTTGTGTGATCTTCCCCAAACCTCCTGTCGTCTTAATCATTCTTGCAAGTTATTTATATATTTTTTTCATTGCCCTATTGGGTACACACACACACACACACACACACACACACACACACACACAAACATTAGATTGGTTTCTGCCTCTTTGCGGGGTCCTTTTTAGTCGCCTTTCCTGTTTTACATTTACTTTCCATCTCATTGGTGATGTATGTTTTTCCCCACCATCCCTCCTTTTTTTTTTTTTTTTTTTTTTTCCCTTCTCTTCTTTTTAAATCTCCTGAACTGATAAGCTCTTAAGATGGTTTACATGGTGTGGTTTTGGCCAGTCAAACAGAACTGTAGATTTTTTATTTAATGATAAAGTGGAATATTTAATAAAGACAATTAAATATGACCAAAAGTGTGACAGAATAGCACCTGGAAGGTCGTACGAGCACTTACAAACTTTAGACTTAATAAGTGCTACCAAAAAAAAAAAAAGAACTCTGCTCATGTCTTAACTGCAGCACGTTAGAAGGAAACCATCATTGATCTATATATATATATATATATATATATATATATATATATATATATATATATATATATATATATATATATATATAATTCTGATGTCTTAATCCAAAAAAAATGACCAATTTAGTGTTCTTAAAAGTCCCGTTGAACAATCACATTTGATCAAACAGGAAATTTGTGTTTTACCCCAAGAATTAAGATATATAGCCGTGTCACAGATATTTTGACTTAATTTTATGAATAGCGATTTTTAACACCGATAAATAATCCCCCGTTTCCAACACGGCCTCAAAAGAAAAGATGATAAATCTCTTATGATCTGCTGCATCCGTGCAAAATTCATCAACCAACGTTTCATCCGTCACCCCAATGTCCAGCTAATGAAGAAGACTTCAGATGTGTAACATTCAGGACTGTTATCAGATCGCTGGAGCGTTGCTGCATCCAACATGTTGATCTTTTAATGAAAATCATTAAGAATATTCCACGGGTTGGCCATGACGTCGGTCCAAGTTTTGCTGGCTGGTATTTCATTCTGTCAATAATAACAATAATAATAGCTCCAGATCCCAGTCCAATTGTTCTGACCTCACTCACTTTGTAGTTTGTAAACACTTCAGTTACTGTAACTACCAGTCTCCAATAAGACTGGCCTCAGATGCCTATGGGGTATGTAAATAAGTTTCTAAAAAAAAAAAAGTTATTTTATTTGATTATTTTTTTAAAGGACTGCTGTTTAAACGCGCTGTGTTAAATACAGGCATCGGGCAGGCTTTCCATGTGAAAGCCGTGCTGATTCGTCGGCTGGCTCTAAATCCCATGTACAGCTGAAGACGACGTAATGATAGATCTCATTCAGGCAATAGATAATAAAAGGAAGCGGCTTTTGGGACGACCATCCCGTGATCCTGTGTGAGGGAGCTGTACAGAGTCCAGGCTGAAGCACAGAGAGCCGTAGAGGTTTTTAAGGGCATTGGCAATAAGCTATAAGTTGCAGCTATCTGTAAATACACGGTTTGTTTGTTTGTTTTATAACACGTACAGCCATTCGAATGGCTCATTTGACCGAAAAAAAATTAACTTGAGTATTTTTCTTTTCTTTTTTTTGTTTTTTTTTTGTTTTGTTTTTAAACAAGGTCTGTAAATAAAGATGTAAATACAGTGAACCCTCTGTAAAACTGCATCGTCAGCCATCCGGGTCATAGCTGTAATATAGCTTTATTAGTCGTGAGTGTCTCCAGTAAACTTAGCAATGTTGAAAAAGAAAACAGTGCTATATCCATGATGTTGGTCTCAGACTCTGTCCTCTGCGCTGATGTAAAACAGGTAAAATGATAACGTGCATGTGTTGAATGTTCAACATAACTGATCAATGGACATTGAAAGGAGAGGAGAAAAAAAAAAAAAAAGAACTGCCAGAAAAATGTTACTGGACCAAAATTGTGTACTGACTTCTAAAGAAAAACAACAGTAAAGAAGAAAGTAAAAAAAAAAAAAAAAAAAAAAAAAAAAAAAAAAAAACGATTCAATGTTCTGTTGTTGAAACTTGTCCTCACAAGTTATATATAGTTATGGTAATGTCCAAAAATTAAATGTTGTGGAAGATGTCTTTAAATTTGTGTTGGTTTGTGTTTTTTTTTTTTTTTTTTTTTTTTTTTTTAAATCTATGATATTTCTGAAGAACATTCAGTTTGCAAACGTATTTTTGTTGTTGTTTTCAATATTGCAGTTTTGGTCTCGCTTAGGTGAGGAAAAAAAAAAACAAAAAAACAACACCACTACTAAAAACCCCTGCTCGTTCTACTATACAATACCCAAGTCTTTAAAAACATATTTCTTAAAACATCCTACAATCATTTTTTTTTGTTTGTTTGTTTGTTTATGCTGAACATTTACATAATAAAATAAAAGGATGACATGAGGAATAACAATTCTGACCCTTTTGGAACGTTTAAGGGACATTTTTTCTGGTTTAACGCAGAATGTACACGTGAATATACATGAGATTTACATGTTATAAACGTATCGCAGCATCAGTGTGATTGTATAACGGCAAAATGGTGGCTTGGTGGTAAGGTGTTGGCCTCTGGACCAGAAGATCGCAGGTTCAAACCCCACAACCACCAAGCTACCACTAATGGGCCCTTGAGCAAGGCCCTTAACCCTCAATTGCTCAGTTGTAAGTCGCTCTGGATAAGGGCGTCTGCCAAATGCCACAAATGTAATGTAAATGTCAAATGACCCGATGTGGGGATTTAACGCATACTTCCTGAGAACGCCAACCAAACTAAAAAAGACCAGACCGTCTCTGTTTAAGCAGCGCGTGTGGGATCACATGTCATTCCTGTGTACACCACGGAGGCCGAGCAGATCGACACTGAACCAAAAAAAACCCACCATCTCTGATATTAAAGCCAAAATCTCCCCATATGTTCCCAACACTGAGGTACATTACAGAAATACTGTTTTACCTTTATTATAATGAATATTGCTGTGTCATGTGACAATATGATAAATCTGTAACGATGTGCTTTTTGAACATCCACATTCCACATCCACATTCCACCTCCACTCATCTGGGAAGTTATTCCACTACATTATTGTAGAACATTTGTGGAGCTCCATTCTTTCCATTCGGAAGCTCCGTTCTTTTGAATGAAGGAAGGAGGGAATGAAGGACAACAGGTGAAAAGATGGAGAAGGAGGAAGAAAGGAAGCCAATGCATGAAAGAAAGAAGCCAAATGGTGAAAGAGAGAGAGAGAGAGAGAGATCTCTGCTTCCGGTTTGGAAGGAAGGGACGACAGGCAATGGTTCAACAGGCAGCATTCTTTTTATTTATTTTTTTGTTCTCTTTTGCCCCAGCGCTTTCTTTCCCGCACACACTCGAAATGTCGAAGTCGAAGAATAAACTTGAAAATAAAGATTTTGGAATTTGTTCAAGGTTAAAACAGTGGGGGAAAAACTCACAAATTTACAAGACGAACTTGAGTTTTGTGTTTAAAACTCAACAATATGGGTTTTTTCCCCCCCATGCATGTTTGTTCAGACGTGACTTGTTTTGCATTATGCCTTCAGTGGAAGATTTAATCAAACTTCAATTTTCCCTTGGATTTAACAAGGACTTCTTTTAGCCCAGAATAATCAGATCATCATGAGACACCCAGACACTGAAGAAACATTGCAGCAGGCTGAGCCTTTTTAACAGAAAATACTGTGCAGACACGCGTGCGTTTCAGTTTTTCCCTCGCAAAGTTGTTTTTTTTTTCCTGGAAAATCTTGACTTGTAGGATGAAAAGTCGGAAATTCCTTCTCCGTCACACTATTTCAATTTTTTAGGTCATATTGGCCGTAATACACAATACACAATGTCATATTTATTTTAAATAGGCTGCACCTAAATCAATCAATCAATCTATCTATCTATCTATCTATCTAACACCTTCATGTTATATAGTTGGATGGATGAATGGAAGGGTATGTGGATGCATGGATGGATGGTCTGTCTGTCTGTCTATCTATCTATCTATCATAATAATTGCCATTGAATATTTCCATATTTTCCCAAACCATGCTTTTTTATTGTAATCTAAACGTTGCAGAAACACACACACACACACACACACTATTTCTTCACTGTGAATAGAAAATATTAGTAGTAGAAATGTTGTTTTTGATTATTTTTTTTTCTAAGGAAAAAGAACGCGTCGCCTGCCGTGTCTGTGCTTTGGGACACGACTCTCCCTGCTGTGAGTTCAGCTCTGGCACATGCGGTGCATAGAGAGAAGTTGAAACATGATGTGATGTGGCAGCACTCGAAATGCTGCTGTTGAAATGTTTCCTATACTGATTTACTACCAGCGGCTGCTGCCAGGTTTCTCGAGTGTCCCCGGTGCCTTCCGAGGCCGTCAGAAAATGTGGACATGTGTAGCGTAATGCCGCGTGTTCTACCTCGTCTGTGCTCCCACCACGGTGTAATAAATAAATGCTGAGAGGCGGGGATGAGCTCTGCCCTACTTACCACCCTCACTCTCTCTCTGATCCTCTTTCACACTGCCCTGATGCTGCGCCCAGCGACGCGCGAGTCTGAGTGTCGCCCTGGTAGCCGTATGTGAGCATGGCTTCAGGCGCTCGTTTGGTTCCTGAGCACTGCGTTGCTTTGATTTGTACGAGACGGACCTCTGATCACTGCACATGAACGACCAAAGATTATTTCAAACACCTTAAAAAACACACTAATACAAGGTGAATGCTGTACAACATGTTCCTGACGTAACAGAGGGGGTGTGGCTCAGTGGTTCAAGCCCTGGTATCACCAAACTGCCACTCTTGGGTCCTTGAGCAAGGCCCTTAAGCCTCTGTGCTCCAGGGCGAACCCTGTGCTCTGACCTGTATGTATATATTCATTCATTCATTCATCTTCTACCGCTTTATCCGATCTTCCCTCGGGTCACGGGGAGTCTGTGCCTATCTCAGACGTCTATGGGCATTAAGGCAGGATACACCCTGGATGGAATGCCAACCCATCACATCTCACATGACACACACACTCACATTCACACACTATGGACAATTTTTCGAATGTGCCAATCAACCTACCGTGCATGTTTTTGGACCGGGAGGAAACCAGAGAACCCGGAGAAAAACCCCCTGAGGCACGGGGAGAACATGCAAACTCCACACACACATGGCCGAGACGGGAATCGAACCCGGACCCGGGCGGTGTGAGGCGAACGTGCTAACCACTAAGCCACCGTGCCCCTTCTGTATATATATATATATATATATATATATATATATATATATATATATATATATATATATATATATATATATATATATATACACACGACAGACGGTGTAGTTTTTGTTTTTTTCACGTTTAATATTGATTTTTTTTCTGTCTTCAAGCACTATTACTCAACATCATATCCTTGTATTTATAGGCTGCAATCTACTCGCTATTAGAAACCGCTGTCTGTGGTTCCTTCCGGTCAAAACGCAGGAAATCTGTTCTCCCAGGTAATTAAAGAGACTGCATTAATGAGACACACATGTATAACCATAACCTTATATTTCCTATCTTATTCTCTGATAGACAAAAAGGGACAAATTGATTAAAAATGATCATTTCTGTCAGAGTTACTTGCTACTGGAGTCATGCTATGGCATGACAAAAAAAAGGGAAATTCATTCCCATGAACACGAATTAAAACTTGTATCACAAAATGCCGTGCGACTGCGTTGTATCATCCATGTTTCTAGAACATTCTAGAATCTAGAACATCTAGAACATTCCTCCTGATCAGTACTTAATTTTTCCATGTATCTGCCGAGCGAGCGTGTTCTAGAGCACACGTGTCAAACTCGAGGCCGAATGTGGCTGCCATGTCATTTTATATGGCCAACGAGGTGTATGATTGTCCTATAATAAGGCTATTCTGCTATATAGCGTGCATTGACAATAAACTACATCTCCCACAATGCACGTGACCGTGTTACCCGCGAAGCGACTGCATCCCTCCACTAGATTGCACTGTATCAGCGTTTACCGAGTGCGATTTTTCCAACGAGCAGAATTGAGACGTTTCTACTAATGATCCCAAAATGTCCAGGAAGCAAAAATGGAAGGCGAATATATGTTTGTGCTTCAAGGAGAAAAAAAAAGGTGCGTTTTTTGTGTTATGATGCGGCGTCGCTCATCAAATATATAGACTATATATACTGTCTTATAGTTACAACTGGGGACAATGAGTTTCATCCCCCTGATCTGCACGTAGCATCATAGATAATATCCTCTAGTACTCTAATAAGCCTCTAGTACTTCAAAGGGGATCAAACGTTTCCAGTAAATAGCATGAATTTAATGGAGGTACTCTTACCTGACATTAATAGGAAAACCTGCGCTTTCGGGGGGTTCTTCACTACCACAGTCGCCACTGCCTTGCTCATTATAAGGAAATTATAAGGAATAAAAATTATAGGCATTTATAGAATTCATACATTATACCTTTAGAAACCTTGTTATTTCTGTAAAAAAAACTGCTTTGAGACAATGTCTAATGTTAAAAATGCATTACAAAAATCGAATTAAATTGGTGCAGTTATCCAGTGTGCCAGTACAATGCATAAAATGATACCAATCAAGAGCATCAGTTCATGTTCAAATCATAAATTCATTCATCTTCTACAGCTATATCTTCCCTCATGTCACAGGGAATCTGTGCCTATCTCAGGCGTCTATGGGCATTAAGGCAGGATACAACCTGGATGGAATGCCAACCCATCACAGGGCACACACACACTCACATTCACATTCATACACTAGGGACAATTTTCCAAGGTGCCAATCAACCTACCGTGCATGTTTTGGACCAGGGGGGAAACCGGAGAACCTGGAGAAAAACCCCCTGAGGCACGGGGAGAACATGCAAACTCACACACACATGGTGGAGACGGGAATCGAACCCGGACCCTGGCGATGTGAGGCGAACGCGCTAACTACTAAGCCACCGTGCCCCTCTATATTCAAATCAGAAAGGGGGGAAAAACCTTTTTTCAGAAACCTTATATGTTAAGAGAAGTTACACAGGAAGGTACAAAAACACCACCACCAACAAAAGAAATCCAGTGAGTAGTGGTTTTGTGAGTGGCCTTGGTAACAAGTCCGAGAGAAACTGGTTTGGACTGAAAAGGGAATTGTACTGGAACTCGCCACTCTTTACAAGGCATTTTGGAATGCGAAAAGCTTCACACACTGAGGTGGATGACCTACAAGCGCAGAAGACCAAATCCTGTCAGCCAACAACAATAATCTGTAAAAGTAGTGCAATGGAAACCGGAGCGTTCAAGATCACACTGTCCACTTTTTGTCAATGATAATTATAAAGCAAATATGTAATAAAGGAAAAAATATATACATATATCCCCTGTATGGACTTGGGTGATTTTTACGCATTGTGCTGCCAACACGAGATTTCTTGATCGCATTCTGAACATGTACATACAGATGTTCCTAATAACGGTGGCTGTGGATGACTTATGGGGAGTGATGCAGGTGCGTAAAGGGCACGTAATGAATGCGCTACGACGTTTAGAACTGTAATAATGTAGGTATTTATTTCTCAGCTTACCCTGCCTTCGAGTCCAGTGCAAAACAAAATAAGTAATGCGAGATTTGGTAATTAAAGGCACTGCTCAGTCTTTGGTTGAACAGGAGAATAAATTCACACATTGCCAAGAACAAGCCAAGAATATATATATATATATATATATATATATATATATATATATATATATAAATAAAAACGTTAAACCCCTTTGAGTACATGACAAAAGTATTTATGTCTGGGTCACAAAAAAGATGAATAACCAATTCCAGTTTTCCTTTCACAATGATCCTTTTTTCCGACATTCTTCGTCCAGTCAGTTATTCGAAAGGTAGTTTTAACACTATCTTGACATATAATAAATACAGAACAGTCAGTATAGGTTGATCTTAGATTTAGGGCCCTGAATGATGATTTTTTTTTCTCCTGTCATTATTTTGGGAGTATATTTTTGTATAAATCGTTCAGTGGCCCAGGCACAAGTACTCGCCATGTTTCATTAGCAACGACACACCTTTGAAGTGCAATCCCAGCGCAATACAGTTAATAAACAGTAAACGACTGTTTTTTTTTTTCTTCTTTCAAAACAAAAATAACTATCAGATATCGCATTTCAAGTCGAACAGCTCGTAAAAACAATGAGAACCCTAACTTGCGCCGCAGAAGTCAGCAGTGTACGAGTAGAACATAAGGAGTGCATATTCGTGGTAGGTGATATGGAAATGCTCGATTGAATACACTGTATGTAAACACCTGAGGCACTTTCAGATCTGTAGCGTCGGAAGCTGTGCCACTGCTGGCCTCATTGCTCCTTGTTACTTATTAGTCGTTGATATTTCTGCTGCCTCCAGCATTTTCTGAAAACACACACACACACACACACACACAAAAAAGAAAAGAAAAAGTATTAACACAGCAACATACATTTCAAGTCAGTCAGACTGATTGGTTACTGTTGTTTATGCTGCCGGTTTGTATTTGTCTTTAGGCACGCTTTTGTGTGTTTGTGTGTGTGTGTAGGGGGTGTCACATGTTTTTAATGAAAAACAAGCCCCGGAACCCAATCAGTCCTGCTTGCCAGTTTGACACGTCCTAAAAGCAGGTGAACGCTTTAAATCGCATGCTCTTTATAATGAGAAACGCGACGCTGTGATACGCCCAACCTTATCGCCCAGTGAAATCTCCTGTCTCGAAATGGAGAATTTCCAAGATGTAATTATCTTTTTTTAAACATTCAGCCTTTCTATCTATTAGAAACATGGTCCCAGGAGTGGCACCGGCCTAAGCTACCGCTAATCTATTAATTCTACTGCCTGCAAACCCAGAGCAAATTAAAGCCTCTGTGAAGGAGTGTTGTGTACAATTAACTTTTTTTTTTAAGATAGAAGTGAGATCGATGCTGGCGCAGGCCTCCTCCGACACTGTGGCTTTTTCTGCACGGTGTTCACTCTTGCTTTGGCAGCTGTTAAGAAAACAAGTGCTTATTGGAAGCATCACTGCTGTGCTGCTGTTTTACAAAATATTAATACGGACGATTTTTCGGAATAGCTGTAGGGCGCCTGGTCGGAGTGTGTGTGTGTGTGTGTGTGTGTGTGTGTGGATCAGGTTCATGAGCCTTTGAAAACACAGCAAATATCTTCCAAAGAAGGCAATTCTCTTTCTTTTCCTTTCTCGTTCCTCCCATGAAGCCAAAATGAATACTGGAACGGATTCGGATTACTCGAGCTGATTTAAAAAAAAAAAATCACTTTTTTTGTGCGTCGCTCTGGATTATGGCGTCTGCTAAATGTTGTAAAAAAAATAAATAAACAAAAAGTTCCATGAATAAGCTCAGAAGGAACGATGACAGTCGTTGCCAGTGGTCCTAAAGGCGAGCTGCAGCAGACGCTCCGTTTCCATGGCAGGCTGCTGATTATAGTATTGATTATGCGCAACAATAGTAGAGTAGCAGACAAAAAGCAGCACAGCGAATTAGTTGCAGACACGATATTGCACAGAGTGCCGTCCCAGTGAGAGATGGCTCAGACAGTTGCCCTAGAATTAGCACAAATCATGACTGGAACATGTACGCTCAAAGCATACTATGGGACAAAGAACAGCCTTTATTAGTCACATATACGTTATAGCACGGTGAAATTCATATCCCAAGTTAGGAAGCTGGGGTCAGAGCGCAGGGTCAGCCATGATACATAAGTTTTTAATGTACCATAAATGAATACTTCTTATATTTCTAATACTGTAACAGATGTTCTAATTATATACATTTCATTCATAATCTCTGCCTTTAATAAAATTTGACTATTTAATATATATTTTGCTCTGGAAATATATTTATTTCTTGAAAATGTTAATTGTTTAGCGGTTGTTTTAATTGTTAAATATGGTACGTGGCGCCTTTAAGAATTATGTTCAGGTTGCTTTACACATAAACTGGTGATGTTTATGTTATATAGTGTAATAAATGGTAATATAGTGAGGAGCTCATACCTGTTGTGAACGTGCAGCTAGTAGGTGTCATTCAGGGAAATTTAGGAAGCGCGAGTGGATGCACGTGGCTGTATGTTTTTTCTTTATGTTGTTGATTAAACACCTCAACACCTCTTTTATATTCGATCCTAACATTACATGCCCAGAGCATGTAAAGTGCCCAGAGAAGTCATTCGCAGTTAAAAAATTAGTGCCGTTAAAGTGAATTTGTGTTTTTACCGCGTTTTTACCTTCTATATGTGTGTAGCTATACGTCAAGCTACATGTAGCTATACATACATTTACATCAAGTTAAAAAAAAAAAAACATATATATGGAATATTTGCAAAATAGTTTCCTGTCATCACTTATGCGACAGCAGCTCTAATTATTCCCTTACATGCCTCTCTTTTTTCATCCCTAGTTAATAAGTCTAAATATTATTAATAATTTTAGTGGATGTTTACAAAAATAACTTCTTAACAGAAATGCAATACTAAATGCAATTGCTTTGTAGAATATTCGAGCACTTATTCCCAAACTCAACGTCCTGATCGTGATCGAGCAACTCGGATACTCTACTGAAGCCTACAATGTGTGTACTGTCATTACAATCAGTGTCCCTGGCCTACGACGCCGGCACAGCAGCTCCTGTGGTGTGTTAAATGTCACGGGCACAAGCAGTGTTTATTGAGTCTGCTGTAAAAGTGTACTTACAGCTGGGCAGCAATTTCCATCTGTGAACTCGCTGTCATGATTCATTTCACTCTCAATCTGTCAGGGTAGCACCGCCGGCTTTGTTTTCCCGTCAAAGCATAGTGAAGGACATGTCTGCTGCTTTAGGCAGGACAGCATGCTTTAGATGATGATGCTTTAATGCGATCCATTTTTTTCCGGTTACGCCATCCACGATGCGAGGCCAAAGACCATACGTTTTCTGACAAACTGCTCAGTAGCGCTAACCTGACGGGCCTGCTATATTTCTCATCTATAGTCCTGATGTCCGTGATGACATGCTGTACAAATGTGTTGGAAATATCAGGACAAGTAAGTGAAACTGAAAGGCAGCTTTGTGGATCAGAGACGACTCCTTACTTCATATTTTGCCTTAAAATGACATAATCCAAAACCCTGAATGATTGAACCGCATAATGCACGACTGCTGACTCTGTCTTCGCCCTGAGACAGAAGCAAACAAATCATCTGGCCTAAAGAAGCTGATGTTATTGGAGCAATCAGCCATCATTGCTGCTACATGATTAACTTTCCACAGCATGGCACGAAAGTATCCGCACATAATTCCCCAGTGATGAAAGTGTGCAGCAGACATCATCAGCTTCCTATTCAGCACCTTCAGCACTACGCACTCCTTCTTTAACAACATCCTGCTGCGTGTTTGTGTTGACACAGAGTGTCATGGGGGGGGGGGGGGGGGGGTGGGGCTGGTTTATCCAGAAATGAAAATTCCGTGCAATGGAAAAATCCACACGGCTACACGGAACACTGTTACGGGGAATGTGATTAGAGCGTAAAAGGATGTGTAGCGGTAACGTTGCGTAGTTTTGCTCATCAGTAGTCTAACTACTAGGGAGGGGTTCGCTTATACTGGGTTACTGATCGGAGGGGGGGGGGGGGGGGGGGGGGGGGGGGGGGCTGCAATGTATACGTGACAAATAAAGAGCCCCCAACTAAAAGTATAAGTACAATATAATCAGGTCACAAGCAAGTTGCCCTGTAAATAAAAGCTTTTTGGATCATAAGGAAGATTTTGCGCATTTCGATTGCTCTGTAACTTGATGTGCGACACCGGAAAATAATAAAAAAAAAGCGAGGCTGGCAAGAGAACCATTTATACCTGATATGATGCAACCTGTTTCATGCATGTTCCAAATCAAGTGAACCTATAAATAAATAAAGACATGGTAATCATGGGGAAATTGCAGTAGTTTTAACGGAATAAATTGCTCTTAGACACAGTATTTTCCACATTCATATGAAACAATATGCCCTGTGTGTGCAAAACATCCAAAAACATCCGCTGTCCATTTTTTCGATTCCTTGGAGTGTATTTTAAGAATAGGAGTGCTCAGACTGTGTCCGAATTCCACAGGAAACAATAAAGCTTCAGTCAGACTTTCGGAACATGCATATTTTTTTCCCCATTAATGAGTTTAGGGATTTATAAAAAATGGACACAGGTTAATTTTCAAATGTGTTTTTGGACAATACTATAAAAAAATCCTTTGCACAGAATCGGTCACAGCACTATACTGCTGGAAAGCAAATTAAATAACACTTAATATTCGGTTATGTTTCCTTTGCTTGTAACGAATACGGTACCATCAGTGCATTTCCCTGACATCATAAAATTGTTGGTTTCTTCTTTCCTGATGTTTTTGCAGGCTTTTCCTGCAGTCTTTTTTTCCAGCTGAGGTTTGTTTTTGGAGGGTTGCTCCCTTTAATCTCTTTTTCGAGACGGGAAAATGAATGTATTCTGGGTTTTTTTTTTTTACACAGCTCTCACAAGCATTGTCAACAGCTGTTGTTGTTTTCACTGCTCGACCCCTTTCTGTATCTGTCCGTCAGTATATTAGATATTTCTTCTTCAAATCTGACATCTCAAATTGCTGTAGTCACTATGCCCATTCTTTGTGCACGGATTATCCTTCTTATCTCCGCTTGAGAATGGCTTACTCTCTGGTCTTAAAAACAAATACAATATTCACAGGTGAAACTGTACTAGATACTGTGCTAAAACCAAGGCCGTGTGTTCAGACCAATTTAGTGTTAACATGCAAATTAACAGGCAAAAAAAAAAAACTGGTTGATACAAAGTCACTTAACCTAACGATCAAGGTTGCAGCCAAAATTATAGGGACAGTGATGTATGGTTCTTCCCCTGTTACTGTTACCACAATGATAGAGGCTCACAATCATATAGAAAAAGGTTTTCGGTTCACTTGAACTAGGAGACCCAACATTGTGCACAAAACGAGCTCCATGGAGATGTGCTTAAGCAACTGAAATCTACTAAAACATAGGGATTTAAAGACCACAAACTTTTGTCCACAGAGTGCATCATTACCAGGAAATAAAAGCTGACATTCTCTCATATTTGTCAAACCCAAATGTCTTTATCATACAGCACAAAATAAACCAGTTGCTTCTTCTGCTGCAGAATCTTTAAAGGGGACGGAATAGCTCATTATTTTTGACATGGTTGGGCTTAAAGTAAAATCGTTTATGAGGTGCAATGGTCATGGCGAGTCTGTAGGTCGCTCGTTAAATGTCCGTTCCTATTTCTCCGGCATAACAAATTAGCAGGAGCGCGTGAGATTGATGAAGAGACTGAAAGCTTCCTTATTAAAAACGGTGGCTGTTCCAAAGCAAGCATTAAAGCCAGTGTGGGGACAGTGCAGTCTTATGTTACTAAATCGACACTACAAGACATTTAGACAAGCATTAGAGTATTCGCATGTGCTGTAACTTAAGCGGCGGATTGAGAAGGCCAGTGTTGCCTAACACGGCTTTGTCCTGGAGCTCACCTCCAAGTGGCTAGGTTACGTTCCAGTGCTGGCTGTGTACAGGGGATTTCCACTGCTCCCGTGAGTTGGGCGCTATTTCCAGCTTACCCTTTCACTAGCGAAGACCCGTGTCACCCCCTGCTGACAGCCGCCCACACCCGTACACTGTGCTCGACACATGGGAAACAGCTGGACTCACGCTAATCGCCACACACTGCTTCTTCCTAGCTAAATGCTAAGTAGCACATAATCCTTTGCTCAGCACTAACAATATCAAGTCAGTGAGCAGCAGGCGTCCAACCCTGAGTGAACTCTCAGTCCTCCAATTAAAAGCGTTATCAAGTATTGCACGATGAATGTGGCCAGCTGTCCATGAGAAGGTGTTTATACGCTCTCTCGTACTGGAAGCCGCGTCCAAGACTCTGCAAATCTGTGAAGTTTGCACTTTAAACGCTCACAGTAGGCACTGCTGAAACCATCAGCTCGCGTCTATCACTGTGATAAAGCAGCAGGAAAAGCCGAGCCGGAGCCAGAGTTCGCGGAAGAGGAGCGCATAAGGGAAACTTAGAAATATCACATCCTCCATCATCCTGAAAGATAATCAATATATTCAATAAGTAGTTTACAACCTGCTACTCTGCGTAAATTAAAACAAATGTTAGCCACATGAAGCTCAGCTCGGAGTGCCTTCCCACAGCAGTCACACCTTACTTCATTTCTCCTCGCCCGAGCTAGACCTTGTGCTGTTTATATTCCGCTCTCCGTTTCTTTTTTTTTCCACTAGAGTAATCAGGTCACGGTGCTTATTCAGGACGTCCAGGGACGGGGTGTGGGTTTTATCACCGACTATTACTTACTGGAAAACTATCACAGGTACAGAAGACACTCCAGAACCCCAACGACATCTGAGAGACGACATTGTTAGCAAAATGACGATCGCCCAGACCCATTATGATAATTAGCTGAAACCGTAGCAGCGTAACTCAATCTTCTCATTATCAAGGAGCTTTATTGATGGATATGATGATTTATTAATATTATTAGGCAATCCTTTTTGTTAATAACACTCAGTTGCTGCATAATGTATTCCAACAGATTATCTTACATCATGCTAGTAGGTAAAGGACCACAACACCGCACATCTGCTGTTACTGAGAGAGCCTGGAGTATAGATTATGGAGTTTGGCAGCTGTTCATGTCCATTAATTGGCATACACCATGCAGCGGCTAAAAACGGACTTACCGAGCAAGAGCTTTCTGCACAAAACCAAAGAGAGTTTGTTGAAATATGCACAGTAATGATTTATATATATGTGAGCTTTTACTCATACAGTATATGAACCTATTCTTTGTAACATGATTGGCTTTGTGTTTATGGTGATACTGTATTCATTTACTTCTTAGTATTTCAGTCGGGGGCTAGAGCTTGTTTTTACAGCATGCTCTTATGTATTCAGTGCACCTGCTAGAAATCTAGTTCTCTGAAGTGGAGTATGTGTACAGGAGGGATTTTTCCACTGTGGAAAAGAAAGCAGAAATGATCTGAATGTTATATATTTATGAATATGAGCCAACCATGTGCGGCTACTTCTGTGTTCAAGGTGATAAACATCAGCCAAAGCTTAGGCTCATTATCAAATATTTACACGCACACACATACACACACACAAATGTCTGCTGTTCATAGCCTCTATGGATCAGTTTGTGATTTGAGGTCGTTGCTTTTTCTCTTCATCTCCTGCATTACTGAGGCTTATACTTTACTTCCACAGTGTACATTAATATATACCCTGACGGAATAATCAAGAGATTTCACAGCTACTTGGAGGATATGCCGAGCATATACACTGACACACACATTCATGTGCTTACCTTTTTCTTCAGAGCTTCCAGAGACTCAAACTCCAGCTTAGCAAGCTTGATCTGAATGTGCTTGGGCACGTCTGGAATAACGAAGGCCATTATAAACTTGAGGGCCAGGAGGACATGCTGCAAGAGATCAAGAAACACGTGTGTTTATTCACCGTATTAGATTAGACACGGTCAGTTTTTCAACTTTTTATTTATAGCTCATTTATTTATTAAAAATGTACCTGTACGTTTTAATAACTAACTTGAATGATAGGCACTTTAATAGAAAGGTGGGACATGTTGTGCTCTTGTTATTTCATAAGATTTAAACTAATACATTCTAAGTACTGAATTTCCTAAAATAAATTCCTAGTACTGAACAATACTGAATAGACAAAGAGCCAGATAGAAACCGATCTCACGCGAGTCTCGGGTGGCAGGTAAAATGGGGAAAAGGTAAGAAATGGCAATCAAACAGATCACGCCACACAAGAGACTTGGCCTGAACAGTGGGTGCTGCTATCTTTGCAAACACTCTAAGCTTCAGTTTCACATATATCAAAAGGGGGAACTGTTCCCACTTAAAGAAACAAAGCAGCATTTTAACACATTGGGTGTTTGCGATAATGTTTCAGCAATTCTGCATGTGACTGTGAATGTATTCATGACAACCAGGAAGGCAGCAATATCTGGAATAAAACCTATTTTATCTGTGTGCATATATATATATATATATATATATATATATATATATATATATATATATATATATATATACTATATTATAAACCTTATAATACTTCAGACTAACAGTATAATGTGGTACGCCGGTTAAATAGGTTTGCAGAGAAATATTTACGCAACATGAATGTTTTTTGTTGAAAACATGTTGAAAATGACTCCTTGCTTCCATGCGCGATGTCTGTACCGTGTACTTTGTCTCTTTGCCACAGGACCACATGACATGAATAATTCACTTCTGCTTTAAAGTAAATGAAATGCACCGACATGCCTGACCTATTTGAAGGCAGAAGTCAAAGTAATAATGTTGGAAGTAAAGGGTATACTTTTTTTAATTAAATCAACTAAACAGGCGACACGAGGGAGGTAGACTTGTTTCCAATGTTCATTTCTAGGGTCAAAAGGATCAAATGGCACTAATATTAAACCCAGAGACGATTATTGGATTGTAGTAAAAAAAATTAAAAATGATGCAAATAACTATTGGTTTTATTAAAAGAAACCCATCATGTGATTAACACAATGTTGGAACCGTTCTGTATCAAGCAGCGTTGCTAAGTGAACAACTCCATTCACTTGACAGTCCCAGCTTTAAAGAAAATAGATTGTAAATATATAATTCTAGAGTCATAAATTAGTTTTATGCATTTAGCTCGGACGAACAAACTAGTGGTGATACTGGCACAGAAATGTATACCAAGTGCTACCATTTATACCTGACATGGTAAAAATCAGGTGACCCTACTAATCATTGTAGTTCCAGCACTGTCGAAGTTTATGACTGTTCCCTAGAATGCAAAACTGTTCATGAAAAGCCGCTGGAGCAAAATTTTCAAATGAATTAAACCCTGTCACGAGACATCTTAAATCTACACCATGAACTCCAAAATGGACAGAGAAGAAGGATTGGTGCTGAGCAGTACTTGTTTTCTTTTAACAAAGAGGAGTAAGAGAAATAATGGTATTCAGTTCGCAGATGAGAAATGGAACGGTCTGAGATGTGGCTTATCTGATGCTGGTCTATGTTTAGACTGTAGGCTATGATGCTCAAATCAGATTTATGCTTAGACAAGCGTCCAACTAATGATCCTTTACAGAAAAACAATGTGGCTCTGTAGATTTGTACAGCAATTTCTCTTCGAAAAGCTGACTTCAAAATGATTAGTATTTGACGAATACTCATTTCAAAATAAAACAGCAACTACAGATTTAGAGACACTTTCCATAAACATTCTCTACTATGTAAAAAAGGATTTGTAGATATAAACACACTCTTCAGTTCAGATCACAGATTTTCTGCCAGAAACAAACCGGGAGAATTAGAGGAACTATATGTTTAACAAGGCATTGATATGCATGTGCTTCTTCCATCATCAGATGCCATGAGGGTTTTTAGATTTTGAATAACTTCTTTTGGTGACTCCCTCACCATAATCTTGTTAATGTTCCTGCTAGGGCTTAATTGCATATGTTTAAGTGCTTGTGTAGATCGACAAGCATGTGAACATTTTTACTTTAAAGAAACGAGGGGGGGGTTGGTTCGATATGGAGCTTGTGTGCAGCCTTATATTTAAGTCAAATGCAAAAAAGGGTCAGAGAGACAATTTGCTGAGATAAATTTTGCCCAATTACAGATCATATCTTCCGCGCTTTTACCAAATATTAAAGTCTATTTCGAAATATATTTATATACACAAAGCATTTTAGTGTAGTCTTAATGTAAGTCTCCACAAGGGACATTTATCTACACCTCATTCTACTGTTGTTTATTTATTATTATAAACTTGTCTCAGAGCTTCAAATGCTTGGCAAATCTTAGCTAGAAAACAGCTCTGAAATCTTCCGCTGCTTCAGTGCTGCATCAGTTAATGGGCAGAATAGTAAAAACATAGCACTCAGCTAAAAACACTGCACTTTGCTAAAAAAAAAAAAAAAAAAAAAAAAAAAAAAAACACAGCACTCTGCATCCTGCAAACTAAACAGTTCTATTACAGACTAGAACACGGGAGAGACTTACCCAAACACAACCTATACAAGGTATGATTTGACACTAATATTTACTCAGCAAAACACACACACACACACACACACACACACACCATGTCACAATTAATATAGCAGTTTCAAAAATAGACCTTCTATTTAATCGAATTACTATTTCACTGTGCTTCTGATGTGACCTCTGTGTGTCACACACACACACACACACACACACATATATATAAAATGCAATGTTGTTGGCTTTGTTGTGCACAAACGCAAATTTTAGTCACGTATCTTAGTCTTTCTTTTCCTCTTCACTTAATAAATCCAGCACTTGCACTACTATTACATATGCTAAAGCGGGGAGAAATGATAAAAGCATTCAACCGTGATGAGCTGTGATAAATCAATGCATGTGTTAGGGCAGAACACACACTGTGAACGTAATAGGAGACAACTACTGACACAATAAGATTGAACGCCGGTGTTAGAAAGCTTTCACAGTGCTTCGCAATCTTGTTGTCACTTTCTGGCTTGTCATTTTGTAGACATGAGCGAAACAAGAGAAAGTGAGAGAGAGAGAGTGATAAGAGAGAGATGGGGCAAGGCAGCTAGTCTGATCTGATCTTTCAAGATGCCAGACATGTGTAGCGAATCAGACGAGAGCACTGAAGAGGCAGTCAGGCAGCCATGTTTAAGCCTGTTAAAGTGTGCGTGTTATCATGTGCGGCTGGGCCGTTTCATTTCTACAGACACCCACACGGATTCTACTTTACATTTTGACTTCCTTACTGGACATGGACACCGACCGCAGATAAATGAGATGCTAAATGGTAGCAACATAGACAGCACGTACACTGCCAGCGCAGGATCCTGGAACGGCTTCCATTTCTGGGCAAGTCCCGTTTTTTTTATGCGATTATATCCGTTTTATATTTTCCAATTCAAATTACAAGATTTAATTCACTAGAGTAAAAGGTGCGACATCATTCATAACCATATCCGTTACATAACAGCGCTCCTGTGAGTGTAGCTTGGCACAGGTTGGTATTCATTTTGTGTAAAAGGCCCGGGCTTTGCCCTGCTGCCATCAAGTCTTTCAATTACTCCTGATCCGCAGCCCTCTCCTGTCGCCGTGGCTACACTGTTGCCTGGTTACTGCTCTCCGAGGCATGCCTTCATGTAATAACCTGCATATCGAATGGCCCAAAAATAGGCAATCGTTTCAGCTCCAACAAATCAAGGATGACACACAGAGACGTTTCCAAAACATTCCCCTGTGGGTCCATGACAATGCAGAAAAAGGCAGAGCGAACTTGAGCTTCTCTTTTTGAAAATACTTCAGACAGTAAGTAATGAAATACGTTTTTGTGTTTTTTTTTGCCTCTGGTTCAACTTCGACATTTCAGCTCTGTTTTGCAAAACCCATATAGTCTGATTACTGTTAATGCAGGACGTTATACAGTATTGTGGATTTGGTAAAAATAAGTGTAGTATCGCATGCCATATTGAGGAGTTGTTGCTGAAAACAGCCGAAATAGAGACATAGCCACGGCCTCTGAATGCTGATCATCTGCTGCGTTTTATTTCCCCTCAGTTCTCATAATGGTCTAAGAGAGACAACAGAGACAGACGGAGCCTGGAAGAGAGGAGGATAACAGAAAGAGAGAGATGGAGAGAGAGAGAGAGAGAGAGAGAGAGAGAGAACGTGCCCCTGCTGCTAAATGGGTGTGTGAATCATTGCTCTCTCTCTCACACACACACACACCATAATGGCTTGCTTTTTGCATCACATAAACTTTCTTATATGTGTATAATATGCTGTGTATTAGCAGGCAGCAGGATGTAATAAACAGAGACTCTGTGCTGCTCTGTGAAGTTCATATATCCAGCCCAACTCGGACATCAGGGAGCACCTGAGTGCACCCGAGTTTAGGATTATGGTGTATGGAGGGAGCGTCAGTGTGTGACACTCCGAGCTGCAGCTCTCAAAGCAGGTGGAGGTGAACAGGACCGAAGGTTAGAACACTCGCTGCCTGAATATTGTATAGCTAGTGCACTAGCTGGACCCAGGATAGAGACATACACACTCTGACACGCACTTTGAGTCAGAGCACATGGTGCACCAACATGGCAGAATGAGGGCAAAATAGCAGACTGAGGTTTTTAAAGGTTAGAATACTTACTCACACACACACACACACACACACACACACACACACACACACACACACACATACACACACACATACAGTTTGCCTACTATGAATGAATTTCATCATTCCAAGAAACTACAGCAACACCTTAAACATCCTATGAGCAAATAACAGTGACAACACCTGTATAAACAGTATATTTTATATATATATATATATATATATATATATATATTATATATATTATATAGATATATATATATATATATATATATATATATATATATATATATATATATAAATATATATATATTTAATATATATATATATATATATATATAAATCACACTATTAGTGTTTTGCTTAGCTGTAATTATACCACATCAGTATAAATGAACAATGATGAGCAAAGATACTGTGCAATATTGATCATGAACATATGATCAATGCTCTTGCTGCCAAAACAGTTCTGACCCGTCAAGCACTAACAGCATTAACCACTTCAGCAGTTATAGCTACAGTAGCCTGTGCGTAGGACTGGACCACACACGGGACAACCTTTCGCTCCCCAAGTGAATCAATGAGCCTTGGTCGCCCATGTCCCTGTCACTAGTTTACTACTGTTCCTTCCTTGGACCACATTTGATATATATACTGACCACTACAGACTGGGAACACCAGACAAGACTTGCAGTTTGGAGATGATGTGTGTATGTATGTATGTATATGTATGTATATATATATATATATATATATATATATATATATATATCTATATATATATATATATATATATATATATATATATATATATACATACATGTGTGTGTGTGTGTGTGTGTGTGTGTGTGTGTGTATAAACATTTAAATAATTGCCAATTGAACTAGACCCCATTAATGTGCTCCATATCCTTTAAACCTTATGCCTTATTCATTTAACAGTCGAAATCAGAGGTGGCATAATGACTCCCTTTCGGAAACTTGCATAAACAAAAAATAGTGCAGAAAATGAAATTGAGCCAGTGTGTGTTTGTATGTGTGCTTTTCTGGAGTCAGTTATTTTAAGTGTGTCTCTTGGGGCCCGGAGGAAAAGCTGGTTTGGGTTAATCTGGCACGGACACATTTGGAATAGCTGTGTTTTAGGACTTCTACTAGCACACACACACACACACACACACACACACACACACACACACACCACACACACACACACACAGACACACACACACAGATATGGTACATTATTCAATTCCTGTCACACAGTTAAAGTCTCTATAGCCTGCATTATCTCAGCCTAACAAGATTACTGGAGGGAAATCAAAGCCTGCACCCAGAGCCTGCAACCTCAGCAACCTCTGGTATACAAAAAAAAAACAGCTCACTGGCACCACCTGATGGTACAAATGTATCACTATAGTTGTGTTAAATCTACATGACAACATTTTTTTTAAAGGTGGTTAGAAAAACTGGTGTTACCTCCACAGCCACTACAGTGAGGATAAGTTGTGTGTCTGCCTCAGGGAAGTAGGCCTGTACTTGAGGAGACAGACCAATCAAGGCACAGTTGGTGACCACGGCAATAACGCTCATCGTCTCGAACGCCAGCTGGAGCAGAGAGTGAGAAAAAAACGAGAGAGAAGGAAGGGGGGGGGGGGTTCCAGAATTTTAGCACAGAATATAAATTAATTATCGCCTGCCTCAGAAATCAACACTTCCTTCTGTGTTGTGTTGACACATTTCAGTTCCCAGAATTGTAGCTTTAAAAAATTGTTTCTTTTATACGAAATAAAAAAATATCAATATGTTTTCTTACAGATTTATTTGGACGAATCTGGAAAGACCATATTTCAAGACAATAAACAATCTATCAATCTAATAGATTATACCACATAAAGCTTCAATTTAAAGTGTTTAGAGTGGAAATAAAAAGTTTAGACACCTTAGAATGGCAGGTTTTCACGATATAAAACTGAAATAAATTCTGAATTCTGACATAAATTCTGAATTACTTGAAAAAGGCCAAACTACCCATTTTGACTTAATAACTGAAACATATTCATGACAAACCATTTTGATTTATTAGCCTCCAAAGGATTCCCGAGCTGACGAGCACAAAAGGGATGTCCATGTATAACGAAGCAGCATTTTATCAATACAGAATAGTATTAAAAGTCTTTTAAATATAAAACACACACAACACTCTGAAGCCACAAGAATAACAACTCACCTGCCACACTCCAATATCAGACGCAGGCTCAGAGAAAGGTCGCTTGAACACATGACACACTTTAAAGCCGTCTGAATAGACCTCTGTGATGTTGTTGAGCACCACCAACACAGCAGCCAGAGGATACACGCAGGAGAACAAACTGACGTAGCCAAACAGTAAGAACTGCTCCAGATAGTCATCAAACGTGCCCTAGTGACCAAGCGCGCAAGGAAGAACAGTAAATATATAGTACATTGGATAAACATAACCTTATTTATGAATACAAATAAGCTTCAACTTGACAAGCTTCTATAGGCTCACCAGGTAAGTATTCATTTCACTCTCCAGTTGGATCTGCTCAACCACTGGAAGCTCCTGGTCTCCCATCACCCTTCTCACCCTCTTATGGACCTTCTTATTCCGTCTCCTCTGCAGCCAGTATGGCAGGAAAGCTTCCATCACTTGGTTCAGTATTTGAGAAGTGATGAGCAGAGTGGCAAGACTCTGCAAAAACAAAGGCGACCATAATTCATTATTGCTCCGGGGCTTTATTTGGCAAACAAATCAACTATCAGCATGGAGGTATTTACTTATGTAATTAACACTGGTGTCAAAAGTATTCATTACTCAGGTAGAAGTATAGATTCTAGGGTTTAAAAAGTCTTCTGTAGAGGTTGAAGTATCAAGTTGAGATTTTTTTACTCAAGTAAAAGTGTATAAGTATTGGTTTCAAAACGGCTTAAAGTATAAAAGTAATGCAAGTAAAAAAAAAATAATGGCATTAAGGACATAATTCACCACGCCAATAGCAATCGCTAATTTATTCAAACATCTCTCTATGGAACTCCATACTACAGCTGCATTTGAGTCTTGAATAGAAAGCACCCATTTGAAGCCAGTAGTGGAGAAATAATAACTTAAACTTATTTGAGTAATGACATAAACAATGGCTATGTCCTTGCTGAAGTGTGACGTGATTTGTGTCATGCGCAGGTGCGACGGATTGTGTACAAACCAATAGGGTGTTGGAATGGTATATGTTTATACTTCTCATCCAACCACAATCGCATTCACTCTATCCGGTTTACTTGGATGGGTGTTTGTTTTTTGTTTGTTTATGAATGAAGACATGAAATAAAAATGAGGCTATTTTTAAAATGTAAAGAGTAAGAAGTACAGATAATTCTGTGAAAATTTAAGGAGTAGAAGGAAAAAGTCAGCTGAAAAAGAATTACTCCAATAAAGTATAGATACCCAACATTTCTACTTAAGTAAGGTAATGATGTACTTCGTTATTCGACACCTCTGATAATTGATCACATAAAAAAATATATTTTTGATTAAACCACAGGAGTTGCATCAACATATCATTATGTCACGATACATGTAATAACCAAGACTAGGGCAGAACAAGACAAGAAAAATTATGAATTCTCCATCAAATCAATAACTGTACTAAAATTAACAGTGTAAGCAGTGTTCACATTATTACTCACGTGGCGAAGGAGGGCCATGTCTTGCATTACAAAGGCAATGAAGAATAAAGAGGCAAAACAGTTGACAAAGTTGAACTAAACGAAAGCAAAAAATAAATAACAATAAACACAAACATAATTAGTGAAGTGAAGAATATGAATCATATTGAGGGGGGAAATTTGAAATCTTTAAACTCACAACCAACACTTTCAGAACAAGATGATTCTGGAAGGATGATTCTAGTCGGTGGTTTTCTACATGAGATAAAAGTAAACATTTAGATAGGATCTGTAGTGTACAAAATCTATAGTACCAGTATCTGTATAAAAATCTATATAATAATTATATAATATCTAATAATAACTAATCCTAAATCACATTTTCTTAAAAACACAAAGCATCTATTTGACTAAGTCTGTATCTCCACAGCAAACACAAACCCTGCTCCTGGAGGAGTTTAATTCAGTTTTATTTCCATCCCTGCCACATGAATCTAATCTGCTTGCTCTGGTGTAAAGTGTTTAGCCATGCCTTGATTTCTGCACACTCACCCCAGTCTGTGAGAAACTCAGCCGCGTAGCGATATAACAGGTTCATGAGCTCAATGACCACTGCATAGATGATACTTGGTATGAAGAGCAGGACGCTTGTCAGGAAGTTCGGATCTTCGTCATAAATACTCATTGCCCAGCTCTCCATGACAAAGTAGATCATCATCACGTGGAGAGAAATGTACAGGCAAAACAACACAAAGGGCAGAGATACCAGGTATATCCTCAACAGCCGTCTATGGAAGAACAACATGATAAATAACATCTGGAATCTGGAACGGCGACATATTTTATTTAGTTTATTGAACAAGTTGCAAAAAGTTACAAACAGATTTATATATTTATATATATATATATATATATATATATATATATTTTTTTTTTTTTTTTTGGATATTTATATATATATATATATGACTATATATATATATATATATATATATATATATATATATATATATTAAAAGAATCATTTCCAGAGAAAATTAAATATAAAATAATTAATCATTTTATTTTGAAGAGAGATTTTAAATGAACTTCATATATCTATTCACATCCGTCACAATTAGTTACACTGAGAACAGAAAAATATGCGATTAATGAGTAAACTCACGAGTTAACAGTCATGCAATTAATCACAATTAAATATTTTAATCTATTGGCAGTCCTATATACACACTCATTATATATATATATATATATGGGGGGTTTCCATATATATATATAGGGGGTATATATATATCTATATATATATATATATATATATATATATATATATATATATATATATATATATACCTGATTTAAAACACAACTGTTCTTCTTTTCATGTACATACTTGGTGTTAGAGTAAGTTGGCTCCTCGCGTCCTGTTACAGGATTAAATCCCAGGACACCGTGAAATCCTGGCCGTGGTTCTTCAAATGCTTTCTTGCGACTTAGCGTTCCCCATCCATAAGCCAGCTGTGCACTAGTTCTCTTCCACAACTCCAGGAAGACCGTGGACCATACCAAGTTGAAGACGGCAAACAGAACATATTTATCGTAGTCCTCCCAATCAAATATGTAGTAAGGGATGCCAATTAGGGCCATTGGCACCAGGGCAAGGGTGAAATATTCAAGAAATCCAAAGTAGAGCGCTAAACCTTCACCGAAGTAATGTCTGATTTCATCTGCAGCATCAAGGACATACAGGGATCATTTATTAATGTTGGTGTTACAGCAGCAAGTATAAAAATGTTTTCTTAGTTTTTTTTTTAAGATTTTATTATATAAATGGCCCAGTGATAAGCAACCATCTTTATAGAGAAAAAAACAAATCTAAATTGACCAATACCATAATTGATGAATGCAGAATTTAATCAAAGAAGGATAAGTGCATATTGGAAGACTCACTCAGTGGCTGAAAGGACAGCTTGATCTTTTTGTACCAGTTGGAAGAAAGCCTCTTCAACTCCTCTTTATCATGGAGAGGGAAATACTGGACCAGAATCCCTTTGGACTGTAATCTTCGAACTAAAATCATGTAAAAGCACCACCTTAAAATACTGAGTGTTTGCAAACACACCATTTTGGTACAAATATAATTAGATGTCTAATACAATCATCAGAGATGCAACAGAACACAAAACTCATGGTTCGGTTCGGATCACACTTTCTGAGTCACGGAAACGGATCGTATTTCAGATCAGCAAAAAAAAGGAGAGGAGCTAATTTGCTTTCCATTTATAACAAGAATGTTAAAGGGAAAAACTTCATGCTGCCAGATCCGGCAGATTGTCCTCCGTCCTCATCCTGCTCGATCTCTCAGCAGCTTTTGATACAGTGAACCACAAAACCCTGTTAGCTACCCTCAGGAGTCTCGGTATCTATGGAGCTGCATGGAATTGGTTTTCCTCATACCTGGAAGGTCAATCATTTCAGGTATCATGGAGAGGATCGACATCTGCTCCACGCAGCCTCACCACTGGTGTACCACAAGGCTCAGTACTTGGTCCTCTTCTTTTCTCACTCTATACTCTTTCTCTCTGTAAAGTCATCTCCTCTCATGGATTTGACTACCACTGCTATGCTGATGACACTCAATTAATCTTCTCCTTCCCTCCATCAGATAAAACAGCATCTGCTAGAATATCAGCCTGTCTATCTGACATCGCTTCGTGGATGAGCGTTCATCAGCTGAAACTCAACCCGAAGAAAACGGAACTGCTGGTGATCCCTGATGTGATTCGTCTCCTGGTCAGGATCTCAGCATAACTCTCCATAACTCCCTACTTTCTCCCTCCACCACTGCTCGTAATCTCGGGGTAACTATAAACAATCTCTTCCCATATTTATAACGTTACTCACTCTTGTCACCTTCTCTACAACATCAGAAGGATTCGACCATTTTTATCCACACAGGCTTCTCAGGTCCTGGTTCAGTCTCTCGTCATCTCGAGACTGGACTACTGTAACTCTCTGCTGGCAGGTCTACCTCAGAACGCTATTCGTCCACTGCAAATGATTCAAAATGCAGCTGCACGACTCGTGTTCAACCTGCCTAAATTCTCTCGCACTACCCACTACTGCGCTCGCTCCATTGGCTTCCTGTAGCTGCTCACACGCATCAGATTCAAAACACTGACGCTCGCCTACAAAGCCAAAAATGGATCTGCACCTTCTTACCTCCGAAACCTCATCACCTCCCGTACTGCACCTCGCTGCCTGAGAGCGCCTAGCACTGCTCGCCTGGTTCCACCGTCTCTCAGGGTAAAAGGTAAGACCAGCTCAAGGCTCTTCTCTGTTCTGGCACCGATGTGGTGGAACGAACTTCCACTGGATGTCCGAACAACGGAGACACTGCCTACATTCAAACGTCGATTGAAGACCTACCTCTTCCAACAACACCTAACCTAACATTCCTTTTTATTCTCTTTTATTCCCCTTTATTCAACTGTCTATCCTCGTATACTTAAGTTTGTATTTACCTTTCTTGGCTAAATCTTATCCTTAGAGTGAGACCTAAAGCACTTCCTGTACGTCGCCCTGGATAAGGGCGTCTGCTAAATACCGCAAATGTAAATGTAAATGTAAGTAAAAGTATGCACCCATAAATAAGATTTCAATGATGCGGGAGGCTTTTCAAGATTCCCTGCTCCTCTAGTAGCAACGTTGCTGAATGATTTTCAGATCTCGTTCACGTGAACACATGTACTGCTCTGTGTGGTTGTTTAAAATGCAACAACAGCAGGAAAAAATCAAATAGTTCGAAGAAATTTAATGAATCCTCAAATGAGCAATTCACATTCGTGCTGCGGGTCACATGCGTGCCAAACTGTGAGTCGTCATCCTTTCACTTCAAGTATCACGTATAATAATAATGTATACTATTCTATTAGGGAGTCTAAATAAATATTGAATATATACTAGAACTACTCTCTATGTAACCAAAGAGGTCATGCAAATGCATTTTGTGATCTGGTCAACTTACTGACTGACTTTCCAGGATACAGCCTAAGTTTCTGGTATCCAGGGACATGAGTTTCATCCTTAGCCCTCAAATTGTCCAGCTCACGTTTAATAATGTGCTGACATTCTGCAATGCTGAGGAAGCCATCTCCGTCCGCTGAAACAATAACAAAAAACAGATCTAATTCCTGTTTTGTATTATGATTTGAGCATGTAAATAAATATATTTCCACTAGATATACAGATGTATCCTTATAATAAATGAATACCCTACAAACTTACAATTTTAAAAACAGATTCTGCTAATAATCACAAGATTCCTTGTAAAGCTGTGATGCATGACTCAGCCCTGTTAGACGGGTATAACAGACATCTTTACCTTGAAATTCTTTGAAACTTTCTCGGTTGGCATTGGTGAATCCTCTCATGGTGCCATCGTTGAACTCCTTAAAAAGTCCCAAATCTTCAGCTCCATTTAGGAGTCTCTGCCAGGTGCCACCCACAAGAAAAACATTAGGATTCACTTTCAGCTTTTCCTGTGCTTCACATGGCAGATGCTCCACCAGCAGCTCAGCTCCTAAGTGACAATTTTAAAATGACAAATAATAACAATAACAATAACAATAACAATATATATATATATATATATATATATATATATATATATATATATATATATATATATATATATATATATATATATCAAACCTTATTGGACATAATTATTGATAAAAAATTAATAAGAGTAAATATATCTGTGTTACTGCAGTAAAGCCTTTAAAACTTTCATCCTAAGTTCCAGCAGAACTTGTTCCACTACATGCTTCGGCACAAGGGAGCAATTTTATGAAGCGTTTGTGGTTTCAACAGGGACAGTAACACCAGCAAATTTGAAAATGTGTGGGCTCTTAGGTTATGTTATATATTTTTTCAGCTTAAGAGTTGATTTGCTATATGCAGGGCTACTGAATAATGAAAAATCCAGAACACATGATATTTACAACGCCCCCTGCTGGCTTGATGCCAGTACAAGTGTTGTTGAAGTTCGGAATAGCCTTTATGGAATAGAATGTTTATGAGCCCAGCTTGTTTATGGAAGCTGGGGTCAGAAAGCAGGGTCAGCCATGATACAGCGCCCTTGCTTGGGCCTTGCTCAAGGGCCCAAGGGCTGCAGCTTGGCGATAACAGGAATCGAACCTCAACCTTCCAATCAGTAGCCCAGCAACTTAAACCATAGTTCTGCTTACTGTGTGTACCAGACAATCTGTCAATTTCCCCTGTCGACATAATTTCATTAGATAACAATGTATAAATCATTCTGTCTGGCTCGATGGCTTGTGTAGTTTAACATTGCAAGGACCATGCATAAGAGTTAAATGATCAAATATTAATCTTCTCAGATTGCATGGTGTCTGGTTTATGATTTTATGTGCACAATATCCTCTTGCTCAGGGGCACGGTAGCTTAGTGGTTAGCCGTTTGCCTCACACCGCCAGGGTCCGGGTTTGATTTCCCCCAGTCCAAAAACATGCACGGTAGGTTGATTGTAGGTTAGCACCTTGGAAACTTGGCCCTTGTGTGTGAATGTGAGTGTGTGTGTCCTGCAATGAGTTGGCATTCCATCCAGGGTGTATCCTGCCTTAATGCCCATAGACGCCTGAGATAGGCAAAGGCTCCCCGTGACCGTGACAGGCGCCCCGTGACCCAAGGGAAGATCGGATATAGCGGCAGAAGATGAATGAATGAATGAATGAATATCCTCTTGCCTGATTAACACCGTAGAATGTAAAGCGTCCAGAAATACAAAACATCTTGATTTTATAGTGTGCATTAGTTATACAATGTTCTATCACTATCAGAATCTAAGATACATTATATTTCAGGTTGTGCATTACCTCCATTTTGCTGCTTGTCTCTTATCCTGCCTAATAACCACTTGATGGCCTCTGCTTCAGTGTTCTCCGCCAACTCCAGCACCACCAAGGGAGAAAATGACAAACCATCGCTGTCAGAGACGGACAAGCTGTTTTGCATTTTCCCTGCTACCTGAGCAACATACAGATGAGGAAACACCCTGCTTAAAACACTCATCTTAAAAATTTAAAGTAGGCACAAACAGAAAAGCATATCTCTGCAGCTCCTTCAGACATTAAGAACTCAATAATCTGAATACGATTAGAGAACATTTGTGTGGTGGACTTTTAACAATGTGCATTTTCCAAAAGCAGTTTTATCAGTTTTACCATCTCTCTCTCTCTCTCTCTCTCTCTCTCTCTCTCTCTCTCTCTCTCTCTCTCTCTCTCTATCTCTATATATATATATATATATATATATATATATATATATATATATTTATTTATTTATTTATTTATACACACACACATACGTACAGGTATATACACATATATACATACATACATACACACACACACACACATACGCAATTTTCTTTATAGTGATAGACCCATGATTTCCATGATGAATCATGGCTTAATAAATAAATATAGAATAGTGAAGAAAATAATAATAATAATAATAATAGGAATATGCAGCTGAATTCATATCAAAAGTCAAATTACAAGACAAGACTACATTTAAAATGTATTCGTGTACACATATAGACGAGTCAGATTTTGTGGAAAGACGTGTACAGACACTGAACAGTCAGACACAGATCTGTGGCGCTATGTCGGTGTAAACAGTGAGCCATGCTGAATTAGTCGTATTCTAGCAATGTGTATAGCTAAATAACAACGCTTCTAACACAACACACGACACAAACATGAACCTTGTTTACTTCTTGTGTAGTGAGAAAGACAGTCTGAAATGTGCAGAAATAAATGCCAGTGAACTACATTTTAGGGAGGGGCGAAAAGACAGAACGGCTCCCAACGGACACTTCCTACTGTCCTGGATGGACTACGAACATCTGCCCTTAAACACATATTTACAACGACTTTATAAATACGTCAACAAACGCGTAGCTTTACAGTGTACCGAACTGACAGGCGAGTTGACAGCATGCTAGCGTGCTTAGCGTGCTATCCGGCTACTTACGGAGTTCGAGGCATGCACGGCGGCGAGTCGGGAGCAGTTCCGGTTAAACACTCGTTTATTTAAACAGTTGCGAAAGTGATCCGAAACTCTTTGCTTCCGTGTGAGAGATCACAAAGAGATTACGGACAGATCCCAAACAGATCACACTGCTGCAGCGACTTCTGCCCAACCACGTCATCAACACAACTCAAGATGTAGGGTTTGTTTACTGAGAACCTCCTCCCCTCTAGGAATCTCTCTCTCTCTTCCTCTCTACATTTTCATATCTATATCTATCTATCTAACTATCTATCTCTCTCTCTCTCTCTCTCTATATATATATCTATATATATATATATATATATATATATAGATATAGATAGATAGATAGATAGATAGATAGATAGATAGATAGATAGATAGATAGATAGATATAGATATAGATATAGATAGAGATATAGATAGATAGACAGATAATGAGAGAGAGAGATTGTAACTATTGGCTATTAATGCACTGAACAGCTAGCACAATGTTAATAATCACTACTTGCACTACTGTACTTACCATTATTCATCTTTGCACCATCCCTCATCTATCATTACACTACCGTATACACAGTACCATACAAGCACTCATATACTCGTATATGTATATAGATATTATGTTATTCCTTTGCACAGCTATATCTGTATCATCTGTATTATATATATATATATATATATATATATATATATATATATATATATATATACAGACGTGGACAAAATTGTTGGTACCCTTTGGTCAATGAAAGAAAAAGTCACAATGGTCACAGAAATAACTTTAATCTGACAAAAGTAATAATAAATAAAAATTCTATAAATGTTAACCAATGAAAGTCAGACATTGTTTTTCAACCATGCTTCAACAGAATTATGTAAAAAAATAAACTCATGAAACAGGCATGGACAAAAATGATGGTACCCCTAGAAAACACAGAAAATAATGTGACCAAAGGGACATGTTAATTGAAGGTGTGTCCACTAATTAGCATCACAGGTGTCTACAACCTTGTAATCAGCCATTGGGCCTATATATATGGCTCCAGGTAATCACTGTGTTGTTTGGTGATATGGTGTGTACCACACTCGACATGGACCAGAGGAAGCAAAGGAAAGAGCTGTCTCAAGAGATCAGAAAGAAAATTATAGACAAGCATGTTAAAGGTAAAGGCTATAAGACCATCTCCAAGCAACTAGATGTTCCTGTGAGTACAGTTGCACATATTATTCAGAAGTTTAAGATCCATGGGACTGTAGCCAACCTCCCTGGACGTGGCCGCAGGAGGAAAATTGATGACAAATCTAAGAGACGGATAATCCGAATGGTAACAAAAGAGCCTAGAAAGACTTCTAAAGAGATTCAAGGTGAACTTCATGCTCAAGGAACATCAGTGTCAGATCGCACCATCCGTCGTTGTTTGAGCCAAAGTGGACTACATGGGAGACGACCAAGGAGGACACCATTGTTGAAAACGAATCATAAAAAAGCAAGACTGGAATATGCCAAACTACATGTTGACAAGCCACAAAGCTTCTGGGAGAATGTCCTGTGGACAGATGAGACAAAAATCGAAGTTTTTGCCAAGGCACATCAGCTGTATGTTCACAGACGAAAAAATGAAGCATATCAAGAAAAGAACACTGTCCCTACTGTGAAACATGGAGGAGGCTCTGTTATGTTCTGGGGCTGCTTTGCTGCGTCTGGCACAGGGTGTCTTGAATCTGTGCAGGGTACAATGAAATCTCAAGACTATCAAGGAATTCTAGAGAGAAATGTACTAGCCAGTGTCAGAAAGCTTGGTCTCAGTCGCAGGTCATGGGTCTTGCAACAGGACAATGACCCAAAACACACAGCTAAAAACACCCAAGAATGGCTAAGAGGAAAAAATTGGACTATTCTAAAGTGGCCGTCTATGAGCCCTGACCTCAATCCTATTGAGCATCTTTGGAAGGAGCTGAAACATGCAGTCTGGAAAAGGCACCCTTCAAACCGGACACAACTGGAGCAGTTTGCTCATGAGGAGTGGGCCAAAATACCTGCTGAGAGGTGCAGATGTCTCATTGACAGTTACAGGAAGCGTTTGATTGCAGTGATTGCCTCAAAAGGTTGCGCAACAAAATATTAAGTTAGGGGTACCATCATTTTTGTCCATGCCTGTTTCATGAGTTTATTTTTTTACATAATTCTGTTGAAGCATGGTTGAAAAACAATGTCTGACTTTCATTGGTTAACATTTATAGAATTTTTATTTATTATTACTTTTGTCAGATTAAAGTTATTTCTGTGACCATTGTGACTTTTTTCTTTCATTGACCAAAGGGTACCAACAATTTTGTCCACGTCTGTGTGTGTGTGTGTGTGTGTGTGTGTGTGTGTGTGTGTGTGTGTGTGTGTGTGTGTGTGTGTGTGTGTGTGTGTGTGTGTGTGTGTGTGTGTGTGTGTGTGTGTATATATAAATTAAGTGTATATATATATATATATATATATATATATATATATATATATATATATATATATATATATATATATATATATATATATATATATATATACATATACACACACTTTCACCTTTTGTACATCATTCATGGTTCCTGGGTTAGGTTATAAAAACCATAGTCCAAGCTTTGAACATCCCATAGTTCAGTCCATAATACAAAAATGTAAAGAGTATGGCACAACCAATAACCTACCAAGACATGGCCTTCTGCCTAAACTGACAGACTGCAATCCGAGAAGCAGCTAGAGGGCCCATGGTAAGTTTTGCAAAAACGAATGGGCAAAAATTACAGTCCCTAGATGTAAAAGGTGGCTCGACAAAGCATTGACTGAGGAGGAATGAATTTATATGAACGCCACACTTTTCAGATATTTATATGTAAAAAATCTTTAACACCATTTTCCTTCCACATCACCATTATGCAATACTTCTAAAAAAAAAAAAATAAATAAATTTTAGTTTGCAGTTATAACGTGAAAAAGCGTGTAAATATTCAAGGTGATATAAATATTTTGTATGAACTGTATATATGAACGTGTAGAGAATTATGCAATTTAGGCATTTCATCAATCTTATTGCACAAAAAAAACCTCTTACATTACTTAAAAGACACGTGTTTATGGTTATTGTCCTATAATAACCTACACACATACCAGCAAATCAGCTAGCATAGCATTTCACTGCAAAATGCTGTAGTAGCCACGGTAGTGAAGTATATGCTCAAGTTAGATTGTTAATAACAATGTCACCCTAGCAATGCACCCTACTCTATCACACATCCACCTCCATGCATCACAGTGGGAACCACACATTCAGAATATACCTGTCCACCCCCAATGACATGACAGTTAGAAATAAAAATCTGAAATCTGAACTCATCAGACAAATTGACAGATTTAATGTTAATTCTCTGTGACACAATTAAGTTTCTTCTACTTGTTTGTTCTTCTGAAGTAATGGTTTCTGGAATGGAAAGATGGAATGGGCTACTTATATGGCAGGTCGGGGGATTCGAGCCCCGTTATCGCCATGTTGCCATTCTTGGGTCCTTGAGCAAGGCCCGTAACCCTCTGTGCTCCAGGGGTGCTGTATCAGTCGTCTCTGAACAGTGGATGTTGAAAAGTGTCTTCCAGTTGAACTTCAAAAAGCATTTATGTAAATCAGTGGTTTCACATGATAATAATTATCCTCTACAGCAGGGGTGGGTAATTATATTTTCCAAAGGGCCACATGGGAAACCTGAGGTGTGTTCGTGGGCCGAACCAAGAATAACGTTGAACATAACTTATGTTCAATATGAATTTTTTCCACTTGTAAAGAGCGGTAAATGATATCATGTTCATTATGCTACTAAAAGAATAAGGATATTCTATTTTTGGAAAAGAAAAAAAATTGCTGTATTTTTCCTTCATTTTTCTCACTGAGCATACTCCAACAATGTCAGCGCTGCTGGGCGGTTATACTTCTGGTGCGGCAAAGAAGCCGAAGCAGTTCAGAGGGCCGGATTAAAAGGACCAAGGGGCCGGATGTGGCCCCCGGGCCGTAGTTTTCCCACCCCTGCTCTACAGCATAGTAAGGAAGTAGACTTCCTTTCCTGTAACAGTCCTCATGAGAACTTCATAGCATTTTTTTGGTTTTGCATTCTGCACTACATTTACATTTCTTACGATTCTTCTGAGAATCTCGTTCAAATTAAGCCAAAATTGTTGCCAGACTTGGGTATTTATTTACTTATGATTTATTAATTACAGGATTTTCACATTTTTGTAAATCTTTTTATGTAGATATTTGCATGGCAAAAATGTTGTCCAGTCATGTGCAGGACGATCTCGTTTTACTTTAAGCACACTTTCTAAAATGCCTGTGAAAACATCAGTGTTGTTGTTGTTGTTGTTTTTTTCTTTCCTTTTTTTAAACAAAAAAATAACTTTGTTTTGCGCCTGGGTCAAAGTTTAGCGCCGTGAACGTTGCTACGTCTCAAATGCTATAAATGTTCACTACGGAGGGGACTGAACATCGGCTCTTTACGTGCACTACTTAGCACACTACACATTCAGTAGATGGCGCTTTGGGATTCAGCGTGAAGTCAGTTTGCCGTGGACTAAAGTGCGCGATGACGCCAAAGATCACGTGGTTTAAAACAAAATTATGGCTGAAGGTTCGGAGCCGTCTATAGAGCCAGGGTAAGAGACTATTCTTTATTTTATAAAGTCTCGCATATATTTAGAACTGAATAAATGGTGGGGAATTCATTTATATCGCAGTTGTGTTTATAATCGGTCTAATTATTTAGGTTGTCAGGAAGCTGGTGGTTATATACCCAGCAGGTTTTCTTAGTATTAGAGTCTTGCCTAATTCTAAATGTCCTCATATGCCCTATATGCTCTATCTGTAGGTGCACTGAAGTAATGGTACTTATACACTATCTAGTGCACTATTTAACACGTAGGCAGCGATTTGGAACTCGCCACCACCTATTGAACTGCTTATACTTGTACTTTTATTTGTGTGTGTGTGTGTGTGTGTGTGTGTGTGTGTGTGTGTGTGTGTGTGTGTGTGTGTGTGTGTGTGTTAGTGTTAATAAAATAGCAAAATATCTGTCTATTATTATTCATGTTAACTTTCTTTATTAAATAATCAACAGCACAAAAAAAACCCTAAACACCCCAAATTATCTTGGCTTCAGGCTGCTCCATCGTGCTCTGGTGTTTCTCCGTATTCATACTCTTTTCTACAGTTTTATCACATTCCTGGAGACGACCCTAAGGTAAATAGTAACCGTTCTAGGTGTCAAAGCTCTTGTTTGATGGACTGGTGCATGCCCTCGTGTAGTCTTGTCATCGCATCACTGTGAGTCACTTGATTTCACACGTCTTTGTCCACGTTGGCTCCTCGGTTGCTGCCTTTCTTCCTGAACATGATGGACTGTGATCCATAAGCTCATTCTGATAAGACCTAGTCCAGTCATTACTGCTGTCTAAAGCTCAGTCCTCCCTTTCTTAGCCATTCTGTTGTTCTTGTGTGTGTCGTTGGCACCTTTGGCATGTGGTCTTTTTGTTTAGCTTTAACCTGTGTGTGTGTGTTTGTGGGCTTGTGCAAATGCTGTGACCGGTAAAAATGTGTACGTGCTAAATCAATTTACCTTCAAGGTCATATAAAAAAATATTGCAGGTCATGGTGGATCACCAGCTTGCTGCCATCGTGGTGCCCGACATCCCGGTGCAAACTGGAAGCGGCAGAGCAGAGGATGCTCCAGCGTGAGTGCTGATTATAAACTCCCATTATACAAAGTACTGATATATCAGAGGCACATGCATGATTTTACTATTCCTATATTCTCATGCCTAAATGGTACACTCTTAATCTCTCTGAGAATTTTTGTATTTTTCCAGGTGTAAAATTGGCAGCAATAATAAATGTCAGATCTGATGGGTAAAAGTAGTGTGACTCAACACTACCAGTCAAAAGTTTCAAACCTTCCCATTGAATGGTTTTCTTTTTTTTTTCTTGACTATTTACATTGTCGAGTCTCACTGAAGGCATCAGAACTATGAATGAATACATGTTCATTCATAATGTAGTAAATAAAAAAAATGTGTGTGTGTATATGTATATATATATATATATATATATATATATATATATATATATATATATATGTGTGTGGCATAAAAATAATCATAAAGAACAAGTAGTTTGAACAAAATTCTTTAATGTCTTTATCCTGTAATTTCACACTTATTTAATTTCTTCTTCTTTTTTTTTAATATCCTTTAATATGTATATATATATATATATATATATATATATATATATATATATATATATATATACTATATATATATATATATATATATATATATATATATATATATATATATATTATACAATTCACAGTTGAGTACATACCACTGATTTTAACAAGGCTCAGTTAAATTTTGATACGGTTATGAAATGCAAAACATAAAATTGCTTGTCTTTTTTTTACTTACGCAATTGATTATTAGCATTTTTTTTGCATTTTTTAAGACTATCTAATCTATCTAATGCCTAAATACAACATGTTAATGGCATACACTGTTTTTTGTTTTTTTATATTTATTAAATTGACTAATCAAATAAATTGGCACTAATTAAATTAATTAGATAGAGTTAACAGCTGTTAGAGTAATACAGATGTGTATACAGTGGCACCTCCGCTTACGAGTTTTTGATTTGTTCCGGGACGTAGCTCGTTAATGCTAAGACAATGTTCTCACTATGAACTCAACAAAGTAACTGAGGGGTTAACTGTCTGCATGAATGACCGGCACAGCTTTGGTGGGTGTATAGTAAGAACATTTGTGCCCTCAAATTTTGGCCTGCGTAATTCTTATCACTCGTAACTCGAAATTTTGCTTGCAAGCTAATAAACATTTATTTATTTATTTATTTATTTATTTATTTGCGAATCCCGACTCTGAAACTGAACTGCTAAACTGAATTGCTTGTATACTGGTGCACTTGTAAAAGTGTGTGTTTTACATATAATATCCAATACCCTTGGCATTGCACATGCTCTCAAGTTTAATAGTAATAATTATAATAAAAAAAGAATGCATTCAAAGTGCAAGGCATAGACTAAATATAGTTGCCACATAATACATTTGTGAGTGTTTTGTGTAAACAGGATTGCGTTTGGTACACACGTTTGCGTTTGCTATTGAAATGGTTTCGTATGGATATGTGTACCGTTAATACCTACAAATATTGGAAGTATTTCTGAAGGCATACTCTTCACATTAGCTTTAATTTCAGCACTATGCTACATGTAACTAGTTATGTTGAGTTTTAATTGTAGCTCTTTCACTTTTCTCACTTCTCGTCTCCATCTAATAGCCATCCGAAGCAAGTTCCACAAAAAGTATGTCCACATCTCCAGTGACAACAAATTATGGACGCTGGTGTTCAGTGACATTAGCGTGGAACACAAGACTCCTCTGGTGCTGGTGCATGGTTTTGGCGGTGGAGTTGGTCTCTGGACAATGAACCTAGACGCTCTGTCTCAGCAGAGGCCTGTGTATGCGCTCGACCTGCTCGGCTTCGGGCAAAGTAGCAGGCCTCATTTCAGCATCGATGCCCAAGAGGCTGAAACGCAGTTTGTGGAGTCTATTGAGGAGTGGAGGGAAAAACTAGGCCTGGAGAGTGTAATCTTGCTGGGTCACAACTTGGGAGGATACTTGGCAGCAGCCTACTCGCTTAAATACCCGTCAAGGTACGCATTTAATACTTCATTATGTCGCTTTGTGTTATCCGTAGCTGATAATTGGTCACTTATATCAATCCTTCCTATATCATAGCCTAAACCGTAGTGTGGGAAATCGCTGTTTTAATGCCGGTCTCTCTTCTCTTCGTGCTTGGGAGAAAGTTAGAAATGCCAATCAAGAATAAATGGAAAAAAGCGTGCTCACAGCCGAGCTGACATTTATTGACACCACGAAGCTTGCAGTGTGCTGATATTCAGTGAACTGTGAATGCGTGCTTTCTAATTATGGTACATACGTGCCAAATCTTCCAGTGCACCATGTATCCGTTTTATACGCCGCCTTCGTTCTTATTGACTAGATAGTATTAGACTCGAAAATGCACTGGTGTAAGGTGTGTGTGTGTGTGTGTGTGTGTGTGTGTGTGTGTGTGTGTGTGTGTGTGTGTGTGTGTGTGTGTGTGTGTGTGTGTGTGTGTGTGTGTGTGTGTGTGTGTGTGTGTGTGTGTGTGTGTGATGTAAAAATGTCTCACACATTCACACATTTATTGACTCTATTGGACAAATTTATGTATTTGTTTTGTTTTAGTTGCTTTCATATAATTACTGTGAAATGAAAATGAAAAGAAAACCAATTTTCTTCTTTTTTTTTTTCTTTCTCTTTTGCAATATCTCTATATTGGTAAAATATATAAATCACAATGGTAAACATCGTTTTTTTTTTTTTTGTTTTACATGAGAGACAAAATAGAGCATGTACACAAACAGACCAAAAAGTAAATACGTTTTTAAAAAGTCCGGATCAGAATCTGAAGCCTGGTGAAATATGAAAGGAAAGGTTGCCACTTACAAAAACAAAAAACTGACAGTGTTACCTCTTAGGGTATATGAAATTTTTCTCAAGCCAAAGGATAAATGCTGTGTCTTTTAGCCATGGTGAGTGAGAAGAAGGATGTGAAACTATTGACCAATTTTAACAACTTTTTTTTTTCTTTACAATTGTGTGACTTTGAAATAAACCAACAGCAAAGTTCACATGGGAAATTGCAATAACTTGTGCCAATTTGCACCAATTACTACCAGATTTTGAGAGCAATAGCTATAACTATTCAATTTGTTCCATGATATGTATACAGGTTCCATCATATTTATTTGTTTACATCTTTATCCAGAGTAAAACATCTGATCCTTGTGGAACCTTGGGGTTTCCCGCAGTGTCCGGAGGCTGGAGAACAGGACAAAACGTATCCTGTGTGGATTAAAGTTCTGGGGGCCGTCCTTAGCCCCTTTAACCCACTGGCTGGCCTTCGCCTTGCAGGACCACTTGGTAAGATAAGAAAGAACAGCCTCATAATGAAGGCACTGCATGCAATTGGTTCTTTGTGTAATTTCTCCTAGACTTTCCAAACTTTATATGTATTATGTAGACTTTATTATATCTGCTGTGTTGAGTACACTTCGCCAAGAGATCCTATGGCAAACTGAAATGGCAAATGAGCCAATTAATCTGTTGTATCAGTACTAAAAGGCAGTCGTGCTGATGTTTTGAACTCTTTAATATTAACTCACACCTTGTGCAATCTCACATTAATATTAATTCAGCCTTTTGTTCTCATCTCCCCTGCTTTCTGTGAAGATCAGTCGAGAATGTTATGAATTCATTAATGTTCAGTATTATTTTGTTTGATGCCATATATATATATATATATATATATATATATATATATAGATATATATATATATATATATATATATACAACTACACACACACATACAGTTCACACATTATCCCCTCTTTAATATCAGCAGCAATGCTGAATGCGTATGCTGTTGTGTGTCTTTGTTTGCATTGTGCATGAGATTTGAGATGTTCTTTGACAGTATGCCATTTTTTCACCATTTAGGTCCACGTCTAGTGCAGATTGTGCGACCTGACTTTAAAAAGAAATATACTGCCTTGTTTAATGACAACACAGTCAGCGAGTACATCTACCACCTCAATGTCCAAATTCCGAGGTGCGTTTATTTATTTTATTTGTTTGTTTGTTTAATTTTATGTACATGTCTTATGTACCTGTAAAAAAAAAAAACTCTAAAAAATGTCTATCATTAGTTTCAAACACAATCTTATTAAAATCTTGTTTTTTTTTAATGTATATATATATATGTGTGTGTGTGTGTGTGTGTGTGTGTGTGTGTGTGTGTGTGTGTGTGTGTGTGTGTATATATATATATATATATATATATAATATATATATATATATATATATATATATATATATATATATATATATATATATAAATATACATAGTAGTATAACAATAATAACAATAGTAATACTTGGTCTGATGTGACTGCACTACTAAACTGCTATTAACATTTTTTTTGGGTATTATTTGTAGTGGTGAAACAGCTTTCAAAAACATGACCATTTCCTATGGCTGGGCCAAACGGCCCATGCTGCAGCGCGTTGGCCTGATTCGCAGTGACATTCCCATTACTGTGATCTATGGGTCACGCTCCAGCATAGATGGCCACTCCGGCAATTCAATCAAAGAAATGAGGCCAAAATCCCACGTGGAGCTAATCGTGAGTTCTACATTCAGCATTCGCTTTGCAGTGAGATTTATCACGATTGTTTATGAGTTGACTTGAAACTAAGATTTCTCTGGTTGTTTTCGAAGATTTATGTACGCCGTGTTTTTGCAAACACCAGAGATTGTAAAGTACTATAAAAAGTGGCTAGATTAAAATAATTAATTGCAATTAATCTCACGATTGTAATGAGTTTTCTTGTGGCTCCTTTTAAGAATAGTGTTCCAATTTTGGTCGCTTTCCACATGAGCTGGTGATACGTTTAGGTTGTATACAGTAATATATAATATACAATAATATAGTGAGTGCTCATACCTGTTGTGATATGCGCAGCGAGTATATGTGATATGCGCATCTTTTATATTCCATCCTAACATTACAAGCGGTCAATGCTGAAATGATCTGGAAAGGCCACGGACTGAAGTCTCTTTATTCATTTATTCCTTTTACTGTTCAGCATAAAAAGTGTCCAGAGGAGTCTTTGTTGTCCGGGCCTCATCGCTTCACCAACACGAATGAACCGATCAGTGAAGGAGCAGATCGCTCGAATAGTAATTCACTCTGCGTTTATCGCATGTTAATGAAATTAGTGCCGTTAAAGTGAATTTGTCTTAATGCGTTATAAACGTTATTAACTTTGACAGTCCGAATTTCTTCAGATCAGTGAAGCGTCCAGTGCATTGACAAAGCATTGCAAAAGTTATGTAAGTTTTTTTGCGTAATAAGGAGATTGATGAAACGCCCAAATTGCATAATTCTGTATTCATATATACGGTGCATTGCAAAATATTCATACCCTTTGAATATTTCCACATTTTGTCATGTTATAAACACAAACTTAAATATATTTATTGGGATTTTATGTGATGGACCAAAACAGCGTATCACCTACTAGTGAAGTGGAAGGAAAATACATGATGTTAAATATTTTTTGCGTATTGAAATCTGAAGTGTGCATATGTATTCATACCCCTAAATAAAATCCAGTGAAATCAACTGCCTTCAGATTTCACCTCATTAGTAATTAGAGTCTACATGTGTGTACTTAAATCCCAGGATAATTATAGATGTTCTTTGAAGGCCTCACTGGTTAGCTAGAGAACATTAGTGAACAAACTGCTACATGAAGACTAAAGAGCACCATACATTCTTTAAACAGTTGTGGAGAAGTTTAAAGCAGAGTTAGGTTATAAAAACATATTCCAAGCTTTGAACATCTCGTAGAGCATCTCGAAAGAGTATAGCACAACATAACCTACCAAGACATGGTCCTCCACCTAAACTGGTTGAGATCAAAACATATTCATGTATTAGAATGGCCCACTCAGTCCAGAATCTTTAGCAAAACTTGAAAATTGCTGTTCACAGATGTTCGCCATCCAATCTGATTCAACTGTAGCTGTTTTGCAAAGAAGAATGGCCAGAAAACGACTGTGTATAGACGTGCAAAGCTGGTAGAGACACACACACAAAGAATTGCAGTCGTAATTGCAGTGAAAGATGATTCGACAAAGTATTGACTCGTTTGATTTGTTTTGGTCTATCAAGGGTACTTTCAATGCACTGTATGTAGGTTATATTTATACATTTCATATGTAGTCAGCCTCTTGTCTATGTCTCGTGTCTAGGCCATACGAGGAGCAGGGCACTATGTATTTGCTGACCAACCAGAGGACTTCAATCACGGGCTCCTTCGAGTGTGTGAAACAGTCAGCTGAAGGGTGATGAGGAATGACTGCTTTTTTTAATTTTTTATTTATTAAAGACCTCATATTCTCTCTCAGACTTAAAAAGCTGGCCAGAGTGCCTCTGTAATTCCATATGAATTTGCATGCCGCAGTGCAACTCTTATCACTACAGAGTTTCATTTCACCACTGCAGCTGATAACTGGAATTCATTTCTTTTTTACATGTAACATTTTCATGACTGTACTCTTTCAGAGATTGATTTGCTTGTGTTGATTTATGTATACAGTATTTTCAATCAATAATATAAGCATTTCTTTTAACCTATATGTTAAAAGCTCTCTCTTTCCCTTATATATATATATATATATATCTATATATATATATATATATATATAATATATATATATATATATATATATATAATAGGGGCAGCAATAAGCATAATAATACTCTGGGATATATGCTGTATCATGTGGTCAGTGGGAGGTTTCAGTGTGGTTTATATCAAGGGTATAAATTGCATTTGAAATAATGCTATCTACATGTATCTGTAGTTCCATTACTGGGAACATTCAAGTACAGTTTATTCCTTTTCAGGGATTCCAAAAAAAAATTAAAACAATAAAATGAAACAGATCAAATGTATCAGAACAATGACCAGTGAACATACAGTCGTGTCCAAATTCAGTAAATTTAAATGTTCTAATATTTAGTACATGTTGTCCCTTTCTACCTCACGAGTAATGTATCTTATGAAACTAACTAACCATCAACTATCTTATGAAACAACTATGAAACAGGAGCAGTGTTCACTGTAGACTTGAATTGCGCAATCCATGAGCCGTGATTTAATTTTTTCTTTTGACCGACAAATGAGGTAGAGTTTTTGTAAAACAAAGGTTATGCGAGTCTTAAAGTATATATGTATGAAGTGTATATAATCATACAATGATCATACAGAAAGTACTGTACTAAAGTTCCAGTAAATCAAGTGTTCAAAGTTTCTCTTTCAGTGTGCAATTTATTTCCTTGTGTGGGTGTGTGTAGATTATACTTCGAGCATGAATGAGTTTATCTATAGGATGATTGGCGGAACGTAAAAAACAGTTGCAGGGGGTCATCAAAAAGACTTTTGATCGTTGTGGACAGCAGTAAGGTTATAATCAAGCAGTATGGCTATAATCTGTAATAGTCCTGCAATGCGCAGTGGCTATTTCAAAGTGAAATCAGAGTCGATATTAATCTACTTTGCACTTAAAGCGACTCCCTGTGTTCCTATGAGAGCTGGAATAGTCATATGAGCAACAGTGGCTAACTGTGGGCAGGTCTAGCAACAAAGTGTGTAAGTAACAGTTTGTTAGTATGGAGCCACTGGGTGCAGTGACTACCAAAAGAAGTGAGGACGTGACGTGTCTCCCGAGTTATTGTCAAAACTACAATGCTAGTTGTGCCACCTACTGATAAAAGATACAATGGCAACCAGTAGTAGGAATGCCTACTGGTTACTTGGAGCATGAAAACGTACACACAAGACATACACAGAGGTATACGTTTTTCCTCTTGTATCCACAAGAGGGCACAATTATACATTGCATGTGGATCTCCAGTCCTGCACATACAGCATGCAAGGCATGACAAAAATGACTATTATGTGTATTCTAATGGTCTTATAGCTCCCATCTTAACAAATTTTGTTGCAAAATATGAAAAAAAAAAAATCACAACCTGTCGATACACTCTTTAAAGAGCTATTAGGACAAACAAGCCGGTGTATAATTACAAGACTATGAAATGTGATCAAATGCTATTAGTATTGATGGCTTTTTCTTCCCAGAATTGCATGTACATGGTTGCTCTGTTTACATGGCTGTATATAATTATGTAACATATGTAGGAGAACGCATTGTTTTTTTTTTTTTCCTAACCTGATGCGAGTCGGCAGAGACGAGACCGCAGTCACGACAGCGATGGTTAACGCTGGAATCTTTTAATTGCAGTGCAGTAGTATGACGTAGAATGTGATGTATGAATAACCTGTCTGTCCTCTCAAGTTGTAGTCAAATACTTTGGTGTATGATCATAAATGAATGAAATGGAGACTTTTGAACTTGTACTACTGGTCATATATTTATATATATATATTATTTTGGAAGGGTCTGGATTATTGTATTAAAGTGTAGTAATATTTTATCGTATCTTTTAGCTGAAACGTGTAGAAGAATTTTGGTCCATTGTAAAAAGAAAAATTGCAGAATGAACTGAGCATCTCTGAAAGCCTTCTCCACCATTGTGCACACTGCCACCTATCTTTGACAGTGTGAGTGGGTGTGTGTGCAGAACAGCAAACTGCAAAGTGTCTTGTATGTGTATGTGCCCTGAGCATTCAGGTCCCATCATGTCCGTAATGTTTGATACATCCTATGATCTCATCATGGACCACCTTTTGGTCTTGACGCTATAAAGCGAACAAATATGTAATATCGTAGGCAGGTACGTCGGTCGGTGTAGATTGCGGTGCGGGCTACTGACTGGATTCGGAATGTGAAGGCGACAGGGTCGATGACGGAGGACTACAGCCCTATGGGTCGTCTTGACATCAGGCCAGGGGAGGTCTCCACACAGCCCTCAGCCGACTGAGCTCTTCCACGTTGCTAGGAAACCAGCCCAGCGCCTATATTAGATTTAATTTATTAAATTCCCCCTCACTCTAGTGCTTTTTTACAATCTCTCTCTCTCACTCCACTCGCCATGGCCCTGTCTGTTCTTATCTACAGATAAGGGAAGGAGGCATGTGCGGGCACTGCAGCACAAGTCAACTGTTAGTGCACACATGTGCATGTGTTCAGACAGTTGTGAACTGTGACAGACAATTAGTCATTGTACAGTAATGACAGCACTCCAAATATGTCAAGTGTCACAAGGACATAGTGCGCCATGCTTTCACTGACCGGGCCGCTTATTTTTTTTTTACCTCACTAAACTTGAAATTAGTCCTTCATTACCAAGCACTAATTTACACATTTTTGAATGATTAAAAGATCAGGAAAACCATTAACCGGTAGGTTAATAGCATTATTAAAGGCACGAGTTCAATCATTACAGGGACAATTAACTCTACACAATATATTTAAATAAATGTTCGCTTTAGGTCCGTTTAAAAGTGCCAAACTGGCCTAACAGCACAGTATCAGTCTGACATAATTATGTTTTGATGTGTGCAATGTGTAAGGTATTAATGTTGTGTTAATACAGTCAAGGAGTCAGAAGGAGCTGCAGGTCTGAGTAATGCATTAGCAAGCAAGTAGAAGAGACTATGATCTCAACTCTCTCTGAGACCACACTCTACTCATCATTGCATCATGTTTGACAAAGTTGATGATGTCAGTTTAAAACAAGGTAGGAAGTTTAGAATGAAAAATGCTGTATGATGTCTCTGTGTTTTTTTTATGAAGACTGATAGATATTATTATACAAAATTTTTCTTTTGTCTTCTATATGTGTATATGTACATGTCTATGTACGTGTGTGTGTGTGTGTGTGTGTGTGTGTGTGTGTGTGTGTGTGTGTGTGTGTGTGTGTGTATATATATATATGTGTATATATACAGTGGCAAGAAAAAGTATGTGAACCTTTTGGAATTTCATGGTTTTCTGAATAAATTTGTCATAAAATATTATCTGATCTTCATCTAATTCATTGGTATTGACAAACACAATGTGCATAAAATAATAACACAAAAAAATCCAATCTTTCTTGTCTTTATTGAACACACTGATTCAACATTCAAAATGGCAGTGGAAAAAGTAAGTGAAACCTTGAGTTAATGACCTCAAAAAAGCTAATTGGAGCTAATTGGTTTTATCACACCTGGAGTCTTGTTAAGATAATAAGTTTGGAGGTGTGGACTACAGATACTTTGACTGATAAAAACCCCTCAAACCTTTGGAGTTTGCTCTGCACAAGAAGAACATGATTATGTGAGCCATGCCTCACTAAAAAGAACATTGCTGCACGCCTTAAGTTTGCAAAAGAGCACATTGACACTCCACAGCGGTATTGTTTTGTGTCACAAAATGTTTTGTGGACTGATGAAACTAAGATTGAACTATTTGGAAAAAACACAGCACTACATCTGGCGTAGAAAGGGCACGGCATGTCGTCATGAAATCATCATCCCAACTGTAAAGTATGGTGGAGAAAGCATCATGATTTGGACCTGCTTTGCTGCATCAGGGCCTGGCCAGCTTGCAATCATTGAGGGGAAGATGAATTCCCAAGTATATCAGACAATTCTTCAGGACTTTTTCTTGCCACTGTGTATATATATATATATATATATATATATATATATATATATATATATATATATATGAAATATTTATTCGCTATTAGAGTTAACTTGTGATTAATTATAAATTTTTCTGTTCTTGCGGTACCATAAATGAATGCTTTTTTATCTTGCTAATACTCTAAATAATTGTAACGGATGTTATAAATATATACATTTCATTCAAAATCTCTCCCTTTTAATAACATTTTTAATTATTTAAATTTTTTCAAACTGGAAAGTATTCTTTTAATATTATTTTCTTGTTTATTTCAATGTACATCTTTTAGTGGTTGTTATAAATGGTTAAATATGGTACGTGGCTGCTTTAAGAATGATCTTTTTGGCTTTGGTTGCTTTCCATATAAATTGCTGAATAGTTTAGGTTACATACGGTAATATGTGGTAATATAGTGAGGAGCTCATAGTAGGCGTAATGGGGGAAATGTAAAGCGTGAGTGGATGCACGTTGCTGGGTGTTTTTTTTTTTTTTTTTTTTTATAAAAAGTTCTGAACCAAAGAATATTTTTATCGACTCTTTTGACATTACAAGCGGTAAACACGGCTGAGGAAAGGTCAATGTGAAATTATCCTGGAAGGCCACAGACTGAAGTTCTCTAGTGTCTTTCGGGCCTCGTTCGTTCGCCAACATGACGCAGAGAAGGAGCAGATCACTCACACTCGTAATGCGCACTGCGATAATCCATAACCTGTGGCTATCTCGGGGCATCTTCTGGCAGGACACACACACTGTATGGAATGCCACCTAAAGCACTTCTTGTACGTCGCCCTAGATATGGGCGTCTGCTATATACCGCAAATGTAAATGTAAATGTAAGGGGCATACACACCCACCTTCACACTCACATTAACACACTAGGGATGATTTTCCAAGGTGCCAATTAACCTTCCGTGCATGTTTTTGGACCGGGGAAACCCGGAGGATAATCCCCTGAGGCACAGGGAGAACATGCAAATTCCACATACACATAGAGGAATCAAATGCAGGAATCGAACACCGCCCAACGCTGGAGGCGGCATACATACATATATGCGACATACATACATATGTCGCATATACTATATAGATGTTCCTGTATTCAAGTTACGATGGGGTTTTTGGCCCATATTATATGCCTTTTCCAAAACGCATCGTAACCCGAAACAGGCATTGAGACCAATTTAATATTTTGGGTGTTTTTCTCTAAGTCTTGCAAGACCCATGTCGATTTTGGCAAGATGCTCCAATATCATAAAGCGAATTTGATGTAGGGGTGTACTTTACCGCTACTTAATATAAGCCTCACCCTATTGCATCATAGTAGGTATACTGTGCACTGCATATGCATATATATATATATATATATATATATATATATATATATATATATATATATATATATGGTCCTATATAGATATATATATATATATATATATATATATATATATGATTACAGTAAAAAACATGTCATTTGTAAACAATTGAGCCTGCTGTAATTGGCACCAAATTATCATGATGCTTTTGTCTTGAAGTTTCTGTCACTAGAGATTATGGAGAACAGTGTGTGTGTGGTGTGTGTGTGTGTGCGTATGAGCAATCAAGAGAGTTAAAAATGAAAACCCTCTCATGAGACCGCTTGCCACTTCTTCATACCTATTTTACTCCGTTGCTGTCCCAACTGATACATTCCAAAAAAAACCCCAGCATTTTACAGCTTGTGCATGTACACTAATTCTCACACACTCAAGATTTCTGTGACGGCTGTGAAACTGCTGACTGCTCAGGTGGTCCAAAACTACAACGGTCGCCATGGTGACCAGAACCTGACGATTCCAGATGGTCCAACACTCAGCCAGGCTAAACCACAGTGCAGGGGAGTTAAGAGGGTTCATGTTTGTTTTAAAGCTAGCACATACTGTCCAAGCGCTTACTTCGTATAGAGCAACGGATGAACGGTAGCCTGCCTGCTTTTGTGATAAGCCCAACTTCATCCGTGCTGGAAGTGCACAAAGCTCTAAAATTGCATATTAGGAGTAGCAGCGCTGTCGTATATGATTAATATGTAAATGGGAAGCACTGAGGCAGATTTGTGCCTCGTCTATTTTAAAGTAGCCGTCTCAGCAGGTTCCCATCTCCTCTGCTTTTTTATTTAAAGTAGAGGGTCTGGGCCGTAGCGCCGCTGTTTAGGCAGACAGCTCTGGCAGCCACTTCTGAATCCAAAGGCGAGCGAGTGTGTGAGAGATATGTACTGTGTGGGGTCAGCAAAGCCAGCAGAATGAAGACACGGGCGCGCAGTATGAAGCGGATGCTGATGTTTAGAGGTTCAGCACCCCTTGAATATCCCTGCTGACTGACATGACCTTAGATCTGTGTGTGTATGTGTGTCTACACTTGCCAACCTAAATACTATTTCTGATGTCTGAGAGTGTGTGAGTGACAGGGTGTGTGTGTGTGTGAGACAGAGAAAGAGAGAGAGAGAGAGAGAGAGAGAGTGCGTGGGCAAGAAACAAGTATGTTCCTGCCAAGCCAGCACTAATAGTCCTAATGCTTCCTGAGGAGTTGCCCAGTGCTGCATTAGGCCTGGATGGGCTCATTGATTTAGAGCTAAGAGCTTCAGCCTGGCCCAGCCTCCACCCTCCTAAACCCACCCAGCTTCCTGTCCCAGACCTCGCCTCTTATCTCCCCAATGCAATTATAGCGCAGCCAAGTGCACTTTCAGGAAGGGGGCGCAGCAATAAGGGCTCAACTCGCCCCTCGTTCCTGTTGGAGCCATAGATAGCCACAGTGGGCAGGGGAAATGGATGCACTGCTGCCTTACTGCGGCCGGAAAATGCATCGATGAGAAAGCATGGATCCGCAGGAGGGAGTGCATAAAAGACGGCAGAGTGAATGAGTGAGAATGAGAATGAGAGAGAGTATGCACAAAAGATGTAGCACAGTGATAGGAACTAAGATGAGGGAGGAGGAGGAGGAGGAGGAGGAGGAAAATAAAAATAGAGATAGACAAGCTAAATTGATTTACTCCTCATTCTTGATGATCGTATTAGTTTTTCTTGCATTATCACACAATCAGATGTAATTGTTGACAGTGGCATTGCTATTTTTTCAAGCTCTTTGTGTCGCGCTAACATAAATTTGTGAGGCACAAATGTAACTGTGTCGCTATAATAGCAGTATGGATTAAATACTCTATATAGAACCGATGAAAGAATATGATTTTAGTAAGAACATCGGGTGTGTAAGACACATCCCTTGAGCTTTTCCATGTTGTATTGTCACACAGATCATGCATATGATACTTTTAGCAGTAGTAGTAGTATTAGTTGTATATATTATTATTAAAATTGTATATGCACTGAATCACAAAATAGAAACTGGTATTGCACTGGCAGGAATGATATCAGAAAGATTCACCCCCACTAGTTCCGGTGCATCCATCCACTATCAAAAGGGCTACTATTAGTTAAATAGAGTTCACTTCATCGCAGTTAAAGTGTCACATGATCTTCATATAAATGCAGCCTTTCCTGGAAGACCTCTTTTTCCAGGAAGATGTCTTTTTCTTGTAATATACTATACCAGACCAAGGTGCAATCAAGACATGTCTGGTACAATATTTCAATAAATTTCATTATTAAAAGCTTTCTTTTTTAAAATTATGTCAGACTTTGATGTACAGAAACAAGTTCCTGAATATAAATGCATTGATGTTAGCTTTGCATTTTGAGTTCACCAAAACACTCTTCAAACTTCAGTGCATTTAGGACATGTATTATATTATCATTTCGAAATAAGGCCATCCCTCCAATTTTCACACACAGCATGTCTAAGTCATACTACAGAGATTTACGTATTTACGTTTTGTAAAGTATGAGAAGTAAACCGCTATTTTTTGCTTTCCGTCAATACCTTCGCTCTCCACTGTCTTTTCTCCTGTAATGCAGGCCAAATCTTTACACGAATCACAGCAGGCTTTCAAAAAACGCAGAATCAAATCTTATCAGAGGAATAAAGGGGGGGGGGGAGGGAAGAGGAAGGAAGAGCAAAAGTGAGAGTGAGCAGTGTGTGCATAAAGAACATGTCTTCCTGAGTCTTTGTATTTGCCTCCGCTTCCTGTAAAAGCCAGCCATCTCTGCAATCAATAGTTCCATAATTCCACTCCAATTATTCCAGTTTACTTTCAGTAGCAGCAGTTAAAAAAAAACATCTAGCTAGACCAGCTGATGTGGCTCAACTGAAGCAAGAAAAGAGCTAATAAACACTGCCATGAGCTCCTTCACCTCCGGTAAAATTTCCATACCTTTGTAATAAAGGGTACACACACGTCAGGACAAACACAGCCTTATTGTGTAGGGTTCAGTTACATTTGTAATTGTTTGCTGCATATTTCCTAGAAGCTAACTCCCTTGTCTCTTGTGGGTGTGTGTGTATAAATAAAAAAAAATTAAACAAATAAATATATATATATATTATATATATATATATATATATATATATATATATACATACGCACATATGTATGTATATGCATATATACACACATGTATATATGTATAAATAATTGTATAATATAATATATCTGAGAATTATTGGCTCAGTAAATCACAATTCGGATGCTAATTTTAACTGTTATATGTTTTATACTACAGTATATTCATATTCATATAAACTTGTTTTTCATTTGTGTGGAATATAAACAATCTCTTACATACAGACGTGGACAAAATTGTTGGTACCCTTTGGTCAATGAAAGAAAAAGTCACAATGGTCACAGAAATAACTTTAATCTGACAAAAGTAATAATAAATAAAAATTCTATAAATGTTAACCAATGAAAGTCAGACATTGTTTTTCAACCATGCTTCAACAGAATTATGTAAAAAAATAAACTCATGAAACAGGCATGGACAAAAATGATGGTACCCCTAGAAAACACAGAAAATAATGTGACCAAAGGGACATGTTAATTGAAGGTGTGTCCACTAATTAGCATCACAGGTGTCTACAACCTTGTAATCAGCCATTGGGCCTATATATATGGCTCCAGGTAATCACTGTGTTGTTTGGTGATATGGTGTGTACCACACTCGACATGGACCAGAGGAAGCAAAGGAAAGAGCTGTCTCAAGAGATCAGAAAGAAAATTATAGACAAGCATGTTAAAGGTAAAGGCTATAAGACCATCTCCAAGCAACTAGATGTTCCTGTGAGTACAGTTGCACATATTATTCAGAAGTTTAAGATCCATGGGACTGTAGCCAACCTCCCTGGACGTGGCCGCAGGAGGAAAATTGATGACAAATCTAAGAGACGGATAATCCGAATGGTAACAAAAGAGCCTAGAAAGACTTCTAAAGAGATTCAAGGTGAACTTCATGCTCAAGGAACATCAGTGTCAGATCGCACCATCCGTCGTTGTTTGAGCCAAAGTGGACTACATGGGAGACGACCAAGGAGGACACCATTGTTGAAAACGAATCATAAAAAAGCAAGACTGGAATATGCCAAACTACATGTTGACAAGCCACAAAGCTTCTGGGAGAATGTCCTGTGGACAGATGAGACAAAAATCGAAGTTTTTGCCAAGGCACATCAGCTGTATGTTCACAGACGAAAAAATGAAGCATATCAAGAAAAGAACACTGTCCCTACTGTGAAACATGGAGGAGGCTCTGTTATGTTCTGGGGCTGCTTTGCTGCGTCTGGCACAGGGTGTCTTGAATCTGTGCAGGGTACAATACAATGAAATCTCAAGACTATCAAGGAATTCTAGAATTCTAGAGAAATGTACTAGCCAGTGTCAGAAAGCTTGGTCTCAGTCGCAGGTCATGGGTCTTGCAACAGGACAATGACCCAAAACACACAGCTAAAAACACCCAAGAATGGCTAAGAGGAAAAAATTGGACTATTCTAAAGTGGCCGTCTATGAGCCCTGACCTCAATCCTATTGAGCATCTTTGGAAGGAGCTGAAACATGCAGTCTGGAAAAGGCACCCTTCAAACCGGACACAACTGGAGCAGTTTGCTCATGAGGAGTGGGCCAAAATACCTGCTGAGAGGTGCAGATGTCTCATTGACAGTTACAGGAAGCGTTTGATTGCAGTGATTGCCTCAAAAGGTTGCGCAACAAAATATTAAGTTAGGGGTACCATCATTTTTGTCCATGCCTGTTTCATGAGTTTATTTTTTTACATAATTCTGTTGAAGCATGGTTGAAAAACAATGTCTGACTTTCATTGGTTAACATTTATAGAATTTTTATTTATTATTACTTTTGTCAGATTAAAGTTATTTCTGTGACCATTGTGACTTTTTCTTTCATTGACCAAAGGGTACCAACAATTTTGTCCACGTCATCAAGTCTACAATGATCAAGATTTATGAAATATAAATTTATGAAGATAATTATTCATTCATTCATTCATTCATCTTCTACCGCTTTATCCGATCTTCCCTCGGGTCACGGGGAGTCTGTGCCTATCTCAGGCATCTATGGGCATTAAGGCAGGATACACCCATGGATGGAATGCCAACCCATTGCAGGGCACACACACACACATTCAACACACACACACTTCATACACTAGGGACAATTTTCCAAGGTGCCAATCAACCTACCGTATGCATGTTTTTGGACCAGGGAGGAAACCGGAGAACCCGGAGAAAAAAACCCTTGAGGCACGGGGAGAACATGCAAACTCCACACACACATGGCCGAGACCGAGACGGGAATCGAACCCGGATCCTGGAGGTGTGAGGTGAACGTGCTAACCACTAAGCCACCGTGCCCCCTGAAGATAATATATATATATATATATATATATATATATATATATATATATATATATATATATATATATATATATAAAATATAAAGTAATATAATTACTGACTAATAATACATAAATTAATTATTATAACTGCTGCTGTCACTTTTCTGTGCAGATTATCCCTCACTGTGGGGTGATCCAAAAAATATTTTAAACATTAACAGATATTTTTATATAAAGAACAGCTCCAGATTTTCCAGGACAAAGGGCAAGTGAGCATTCCCAGTGTCCACATTTAAAGGCTATTAAAATCTGAATTGATGAAGGTAGTCTCTTTAACTTAAAAAGTTGAAAGATCTGCACTGGAGGAGAGGGGCTTCAAAACATATTCAACTTTGTAGACACTGAATTACCATTTACATTTTGAATGTATGCCATGTGGCACACACCCTTTTCCCAAGAAACTCACTTTTATCTCAGTAATAGAAGTGTGCAGTTAAGGGGTTAGGGCACTTTATTTAGGGTCCCATGAGAGGCAAATTGGTAAGTCTGGGGTTTGACCTCACAACCCTCTGAGACAAAGTCCTATGCCTTAACCTGTCAGTCGCCACTTTTTCTGAGAATCCGTGCAGGCATTCAGCTCAGGCAAGGAAATATTAATTGTTGCGGGTGCCAATAATTTCAGGAACTCACTGTAGCACTTCATGTTGTCTGAAAGTCAGTGGGCTATTGGCTCAGAGTTGGCGTAGTTCCAGTCGTCAGTAGATTAGGAAGGTGGTAAATGCTCTTTGGAAGAAATGCTGCAGGGCATGTTGGGGATGAATATACCATCCTGTCTATTCTACACTAATGGCATCAGAGGAAATCTGATTTCTAGAAATCGCTTGTGTGTGTGTGTGTGTGTGTGTGAGAGTATTTGTGTGTGTGAGAGAGAGTGAGTGAGATAGAGAGAGTACAAATCTGCTCTAATAGCTTTATGAGTGAGGTGGCTCAAGACTTAGACCTTCATAGCCACTAAAAGCCTATATGCTTTTACACACCCGCGCACACACACACACACACACACTCACAGAAGCAGTTTCGATGCTTTCTTATGTTAGCTGATTCATTATAACATCCACTTTTCCAATGCAACAGATATCACATCACTACAGAAACATAGACATGTTTTTAGTATCTTGCCCAGTGAATATGAGAATATGAAGGGGATGTATTTGTTCAGATTGCATTCGCAATGCTAATATGTTCTATTCTAACCTGAACATATCTACTCTGCTTACTAAGTGTGACTGTGTCACCTTTAAACAGCTGTTTATATTCCAATGTACGGGGCATATTTGTTGTCGGAAATTCATTCATAATGTTTTTTTTTTCTTCTTCTTGTCTTATGATGTAACACTGGGCTAGACTTTAAAACAAAATTCAAGTCAACCCTCATGATGCGCCTCATAAAGGGAAACTCTTGGAGCTCACTTCGCTGTGATTCGTAGACATGACAGCAAATCTTCATGACGCTCACATTCCTAGGTAGCATGCGCAAGCTAATTTCCTTCTTTAAATATTCATGTATTCAGGAGAGGTAGTGGATGCGCGTTTACACCTACACAGGATCTGTGACAGGCAGACGGTTTGTTTTACAATGAGCTTCCCCTGAGGGGGAGGCAGACTAAAGGATGGATTTAAATCTGAAATAGCAACATTAAGGAGGCTGCGGCCGAGATCGAGAGGAGCGCGTGATTGAAGGCTGAAGTTGTGCAGGCTCGGGCTGAACGTGCCTGCTGATGAATATAATCCCAGCAGCACGTTTTTTAGCCCGGTTATGATAAGGTGTCAGAAAACCACATGAGCATGGCAAAAGCTTTCCCTCTCTTCCCACCTCATTTTCTTGTTCGCTCACTGTTTTGCTTCATCTTTTCTCACCAATATTCATGCTCGTTAATTTCTTTCTCTCGTCCTCACTTTCGCACGTGCACACACACTTTCTCTCATTGGGTCTATATTACATTTGGAATTAAAAATAAATTTTTTTTTTATGTAGTGCTTTCAGAAAGTGTCTCTATTTTAAATACAAGTCCCTAATTAAGACCTACATTTACGAATAATTTGCAAAACGGCCTGAAGGGTCGACGGTATTTCTGATTTCATTACAAACATTTACCCTAATGATTTCTGCCTGTACATCTTGGCTGCTAGCGTGCAGAGGGGCCGCTGTAAAGAACGGAGTTGTAAATGCGTCTCTGTACAGAGCAGAAACCGCGTCCTTTGCTGATAGCAGGAGACAACGAGAGAAACAGCATTAGAGCAAATGAGATTACAGTCACATTACAATGGAGCCTGTCAGTCCTTCATTCTCTACTGCCTTCCCAAACGTCTCAATCTGCAGCTTTTCCTGAAACACAGAACAGACCTGATGTGCTATACAGTCCACGAATATGTGTGGCATGGGTTTTTCGTTACTATACGTTTGCAACATCTCCCTCATCTCAAACTCATGCTGTTTTTTTTTTTAGAAGGTGTGGGTGTGTATTTGCACCATACGTTATACCACCATACACCAACCCCATCAGAACTAGTGCATCATACCTTCAGCACCATATGCTAAAAAGAGCTAAATCATTTTAACCTGTATATAGCACCTACAGTAGTTATATAATTAATTTTGGATGCACCCAAAATGAGATTTCCAATATCTCATACTCAGGTAAAGTTGAATTACTGGCCACACTTTTCTACTCAAGTTAAAGTAAAGAAGTGTGGGCTCTGACATGTACTTAAGTAAAAAGTAACAATTGTATTTGAATGTAATTTTATTAAATTAATACTTTTCAGTCATTATTGGCATGGACAAATATCTATGCTTTATGCAAATGTAAATTCATTCATACATTCATCTTCTACCTCTTTATCTGATCTTCTCTTGGGTCACGGGGAGCCTGTGCCTATCTCAGGCATCTATGGATATTAAGGCAGGATACACCCCGGATGGAATGCCAACCCATCGCAGGGCACACACACATTCATACACTAGGGACAATTTTCCAAGGTGCCAATCAACCTACCATGCATGTTTTTGGACAGGGAGGAGGAGGAAAGGAGGCGAAGAGAAGAAACAGGAGAACCCGGAGAAAAAACCTCCTGAGGCACGGGGAGCACATGCAAACTCCACACACACATGGCCGAGACGGGAATCGAACCCGGACCCCGGCGGTGTGAAGCCACCGTTCCCCCCGTGAATGTACATATTTTTTATTATTAGTGAGCATTGAAAATAAGAGTAAAGTAAAATAAGAGTATTAAAACATAATATAAACATAATATATACTTTTTCAAAAATTTGAAAGTAATTATAGTATTTTAAATCATGCAAATCATATGGACACCATACACATGAGGTGATAAAATGATTCTTCTTTCATTATAGATAGCATAATCAGAGAATATATATATATATATATATATATATATATATATATATATATATATATAATATATCTTTTTGTGTATTGGTTTACTTAAAATAAGACATTTGGATCTTTCTATTCATATGTTTATTATGTCTGTGAGGCATGTATTCGCTGAGATTTAGGTTGTTTTATTTATATGTCTGTGAAGAGAAATGAGAGATGACAGAGAGCGTGCCCTGTCTGTTGTCTTCTATACAAAAGCACCCTTTACAGAATATATGCATTTGTGGAGTTTGCATGTTCTCCCTGTGCCTCAGGGGGTTTTTCTAAGAGATAAGTCAGATAAAGTGGGAGAGGATGAACGAACGAATGAATGAATGAATGAATGAATTTCACCGATATGAGGAAAACGCATCAAAACAAGCCGGTGCATTTGTGACTCCAAAGGGTTAATTTCCAGATGTGTGGAACATAGAGACTTGATGCGTCATTAAAATAAAAGTGTGCTGATTACCAAAAAAATGTTTGTACCTGGGTAAAGAAAGAACTTTAACCAATTTAAACTATTTATATTTTAATTACAAAATGTCAGACAAATGTGCCCTGCATTATACAGGCTTTCATTAAAAAAATATATTAATACATTAATATAAAATGTATTTCAAATTGTGTTACCTAATGAAAAAAAGATAATGATGATTAGGAATGTCTCCATTCTCAGTCATTGACTCCCTATATTAGCCGTATGTCTTGTTGCCTTCTGCCTTGTTCATTGTTCGCATCGTAAACTAGCCTATGTCTGTGGTGTGTGATAACCAGGAAATGAAACACCAGAGGGAGATTGACCAGAAATAAAGTGATGGGCTGAAAATGGCACGCAAAAAAGAAAAGTCAAAATAGATTCACCAAATAGATTAAATAGGTTATAGATTAGTAACAATCCTGGTTTAAAAATGTAAGAAGTAGAAAGTACAGATGTTTGTGAAAAATGTAATGTGTAAAAGTAAAAAGTTGGCATCCAAAAAATAAAAAGTAAAGTTACTGATACCAGAAAAATCAAAGTATTTGTACTTTGTTGCTTCACACTTCTACTACTATTACTAATATTATTATTCATTCATTCATTCCTCTTCTACCGCTTTATCCGACTTCTCTCTCGGGTTGCGCGGAATCTGTGCCTATCTCAGGCGTCTTCGGGGGCATCAAGGCAGGACACACCCTGCATTTAATTTAACCCACACACTCACATTCACACACTAGGGACAATTAACCTACAGTACATGTTTTTGGACCGGGGGAAACCAAAGGAAAACCCCCTGGGGCACGGGGAGAACATGCAAACTCCACATGGTGCATGGTGGAGGCGGGAATCGAACCCCAACCCCTGGAGGTGTGAGGCGAATGTGCTAACCACTAAACCACCATTCCCCCTCTAATATTAGCATTATAAAATACACATTTATCTTTTAATTACTTTAAATGTTTAGTATTTAAAAATGTGTATGACATACACTCATTCTAAAGGGTAATTCATTATGTAGCTGATAAAACACCGCTGAAATTTTAGTCACAGAAAAGAGTCAATTATGTAATTGTCTTCTGGAAAATGCTGCCTAGTTGTTAAACTGCTTACTTGCTTAAATAACTGATTTTGTACATTAGGTGAATTAAACTGAAAATTTAATAAAGAGTTCCCCTTAAAATGTATAAATAATATTGACTGTGTGTGTGTGCACGTAGGTGTGAAGAAAAAAGGACCTATTGCTATTTATTCAGGAATTTAAACATTAATACAAATCAGAAATAGTGCGATTTATTAACTAACAATAATTCAGTAAGTTTGTTTGTTTGTTTGTTTTGTTTGTTTGTTAAGCACAACACAGATTAACCCGAATTCAGGACAGGTGCACGATGAACGCTGGCCGGTTGAAGATCATTTCATTACAGAGTCTTTTGGCCTGCAGCAATCTGAACACCTGTGGGGAGTTTGGGTTTATTATTATAATTAATAACATGATCCTTTTGTTCTTAAAATAGACTCCTTCTGTCTGCTAAAAATATGCTGAAATCAAATCTAAAGCAGGAGAGAGAAAGTGAACGAGTGAGAGAGAGAGTGAGAGAGAGAGAGAGAGAGAGAGAGAGAGAGAGAGAGAGAGAGAGAGAGAGAGAGAGAGAGAGAGAGCAAATGCACAGCCTGGAAAACTGGGTTGTCTTGCCAGTGTATAAAAAGCCATGCTATTGATAGTACCTTGCATTTATTGCAGCTTCTGTTTCCCTCGATTTGTTCAATAGATGTGACTCATTATTTAGAGGCAAAGCCGGTGGAATTCACACACGAACCATCGCTTTTATCACTTCACACAGCAGTATGTATTACAGACTATTATAGCTATGTATTATAGTATACTTGGTATACTCAGCCAAACAATATGAATTAATTTTGTATAATAGAGCCTGTGAGTAGAAGTATTAAGCAGTACTAGTAGCATTGTAATAGCATTGTTGACAATTATTTAATTTACAGGATAATAATAATAATAATAATAATAATAATAGATGGACACAGTGGCTTAGTGGTTAGAACGTTCTCCGCATAAACCTCCAGAGTATGGGGTTCGATTCACGCCTCTGCCATGTGTGTGTGGAGTTTTCATGTTCTCCCCGTGCCACAGGGTTTTTTTTATGGTCCAAAAACATGTACGTTAGGTTGATTGGCACCTTGTAAAATTGTCCCTACTATGTGAATGTGTGTGGGTTGACATTCCATACAGTGTGTGTCCTGCCTTGATGCCCGAAGACCCCTGAGATAGGCACAGATTCCACGCAACCCGAGAGAGAAGTCAGATAAAGCGATAGATATTAATGATAGAGAGGTTTGTGTATAGCAGGTGTATATATTGGTATTTATGTATGTGTATAGTATGTGTATTGTTATTTAACAAAGAAAAATTTAAGTTGAAGTTTTACAAATTAAGGGAAGGTGTTTTTTATTTTAAATGCGTGAAAACAAAATGAGTAAAAAGGAGATCATTTTAAACGAAAAAGATTTACATTTTTTCCACATTTAAATTGAATAACTATATGTCTCTTTAATTGATGATTAAAAATAACAATTAATTATACGGTTATTTATATATAGCGTAAATTATTAATTATTACGGTTGAAAATGAAAGATAACACTCAGACATCACACAGTCCTAACTGACTATTGACTGATTATTTCCCTATAGCAGCATGAAACCCATCCTGATTTATACCTTATGTAATTACAACTTATTAACTACAAGTACCTTTTATTTATACATCTATGCATTTGTGTTTCATTTAATATTTCAAATTAGAATCATTTACATTTCATATCATATAGATATATAATATTTATATATAATATTAGTACATTTTTCCTTACTGAATTCTAAACCTACGGATTTCTAGCATTATTAAGAGAGAAGGCAGATTCTCTGCAGTGATCCGTCTGTTGTCTCTCTGTCTCTATCAGGAATAGGACTGCTGTTAGCCAGGCTTAGCTGTGAAGCTTGCTGTCTCATTCTGTTACGTTAAAGCTGATTGTTTTGCCTGTGAAATCTGTTTATTACAGCTTGGTTAGCATGTTGTCCTGTTAGCCAGTAGCCGTAGGGAAACTGAACCTGCCAGGTTTAGCTGTAATGAGACAGTCACAATTTCATTAATGCTCTGGATAATATAAATTGCGTTTTTGTGTGGGGGAGGCTCGTCTCTTATCAGTTCACCAGCTTCTGTGATTCGTCATGAGAGATGAAATCTCTCTCTCTCTCTCTCTCTGTCTCTCTCTCTCTCTCTCTCTCTCTCTCTCTCTCTCGCTATATCTCACTCTTTTCGTTCCCTGCCACTGGTACATTTTAACAAAAGACTCATACAAAGGTCTCACATAGCATAGCATGTCCTGATCATAACACAGCTTGTATATATATAAACAAATACACATGCATAAATTTTTCATATTTATCTGGGAAAATATTTGATGTTAGTTTAAACCAGCCTAGATATATTATACCCTACTTATGTAGTAAAGTACTTGTGTGTGTGTGTGTGTGTGTGTGTGTGTGTGTGTGTGATTAAATAATAATGCACAATTAAATCTTACATATTTTAATTTAACTCTATAAATATATATATATATATATATATATATATATATATATATATATATATATATATATATATATAATATATATTAAAATGCATAGCCATTTGAATAAATGCATTATACTATTGTGGACTAAGCCAAAAAATGTCAAGAGGTGTACAGTGAAAAATAACATAATAATCTGTATTTTGTAAAGAAACAAAAACATGACTTTTCTCAGTTTTGAGTCTCAGTTTTGAGAGCTCTATTTTATAAAACATGTATGTAGAAAGGCACAAACTTCTACATCGATGTAGAATTGCTTGAAAGTTATTTCGATGATGCTTTAATCTGGATTAGACCCTGCGCTCTGACCCCAGCTCCCAAACAAGATGGGACATGCGAAGAAAGAACAAAGGCTATTCTTCTTCAATTAGAAATCAATAAAATCTTCCTATTTTACGAGAAAGCTTCTGCCATTACACATTTGTGGAGTAAACTGAACATCCCATTCTTTATCCGCTTACACATACATTTAATAATGTGTGTAACTTTTAATGGCCCATGACTAGGATATATCAGTGTTCACACACAGTTAGGAATATTGAGCAAACACCTAATGAATCACATCCAGTACAGCGTTATTTGTCAGAATTAAGTGCTGTATGAATAAATTATGTTCGCTGAGTAAAATCGTAACTATCCATTGGGATATATGTGTGTGTGTGTGTGTCTGTCATGTAAAATAAGCCCATAATATTGCATGTTGTCTACAAAACTGAATGAACTCTCAGAATACACACCCCCACCACGACGCACTTTCTGGTAGTGGCTTTTGATCTGCACTTGACTCATGTCTGTTGCTGCTAGCTGCTTGTTCCTGATTGCTCCTTTGGGAGCCTGGTACTGAGCTGTGTTCTGGAAGCAGTGTAGGATTCTGGGAAGGTGGCAGTGGCAGGGGAGGAGACACGGATGTAGCCAGGCCAAGAATGCTGACTCATTTTGGGCTTGATCAGTTTCTGTTTTGTGTGTGTGTGTGTGTGTGTGTGTGTGTGTGTGTGTGTGTGTGTGTGTATGTGTCTGTGTGTGATCAGAGACTGAGAGAATAGCATTTCCCCTATGGCTGAATGCTGAGTGAAATGCTGGTTCAACAGGGGTCAGTGGCATGGTTGACATGGAGAGGGAAAACACCAAAACAAATCCTGCTGTGTACTCAGCCACGATGGAAGAGCACCTCTGACTGAACACCCTCAGGCATATAACAGCATCTTCTCTGTGCAAACTTGTACTTATCTACTTAATGCAAATGGCAGCACTAAAATACATTGTGCAGATCATTTCACATGCCCCGCAGACACGTCAATCAAAAATAGCCCTATGTAACAGAGCAACTGTTACTTGACTGCATTACGGGTGTGTAAGTCACAGCAGATGTCAGTGCACACACAGCTGGATGGAAGGTGCAGTGATTTGAGGTTTTTTCATTACTCTGTCTGTATTCAAAATGACATTCTGTTTGACATGAAAAAATAGCATTTTAAATGCCTTTCACTTTTTCCTATAATCAAGTATTGGGCAGGTAGCGAGGTAGCATCTGCTGATCCCGCATTGGGATATGTGATATGGGATATTTTAAATAACTGTAGTCTACTAGGAATTTATGAATTGAACACAATATCTGTATCTGCAATGGGCTAGTGATCAAGATCATTTCTTTTATTCTGATTCAAACCTAAAGTGGGGTGGCTTCCTTTGTGAAGATTTCTGTAGTGTTCCTCATATTTGTTTCCCCAATTTATTAGATAATTTATATACAGACCATTTGAATAATGGACCCCATTTATCAAAATTAAGCTGAGTGTAAATGTTGGTGGTTGTCAAAAACCATACCATTTGTGTGTGTGTGTGTGTGTGTGTGTGTGTGTGTGTGTGGTTTTCTTGATACATACATGCATACATAACTAGTAAACTGTAAAGAGTGTACCTGGCATAAGTCATTCACATACAGTGATTCTCACAAAACATGATCGTGAACATATAGTTGGGAGTACAATCAAGGTAATGAACAATCAAGCTAAAGCCTGACACGTTAAAGTTATTTTATTCATTGAAATTGATCATTAGGGGCACGGTGGTTTAGTGGTTAGCATGTTCGCCTCACACCGCCAGGGTCCGGGTTTGATTCCCGTCTCGGCCATGTGTGTGTGGAGTTTGCATGTTCTCCCCGTGCCTCAGGGGTTTTTTCTCCGGGTTCTCCGGTTTCCCCCGGTCCAAAAACATGCACGGTAGGTGTGTGAATGTGTGTGTGTGTGTGTCCTGCGATGGTTTGGCATTCCATCCAGGGTGTATCCTGCCTTAATGCCCATAGACGCCTGAGATAGACACAGACTCCCCGTGACCCAAGGGAAGATCGGATATAGCGGTAGAAAATGAATGAGTGAATGAATGAATGAATGAATGAATGAATGAAATTGATCATTTAAAATGTTTTATCATGACTCATTGTAGTCAAATGTGGTGTTTATTGATTAGTAGTGTTCTCTTTCTTTTATGTTGCTTCCTATATTTCGTTGATGTAAATGGCATTAAGTTTCCGTACATTTTATACATATGTAGATTCTGTTAAAGAAATCACTTTGAATTATTTATGCCGTTGAGCTTTTATTGAAAATGGCCCATTCTTTGAATTTTCCTTTCATTGTCCTTCAATTCCTTTTCTTTTTGCAAAAGCACTGCAGTGGAGTTTTGCTTTAAATAGCTGAGCCCTGACAACCGTCTGTGTGCATCCTACACACACACACACACACACACACACACTCACACACACACATGCACACACAAACTCACATACATTCTCTCATCCTACACAGGGGTGGTAGGGCTGAGCTAGACCTAGGACAGCTGGGTGTATCCTCAAACAGGCGAGTAGGCAGGCATGCATTTGAGCTGCTCAAGATGCTGACAGGCGGCTTTTAACTGCACAAGAGTTCACGCACACACACACACACACACACACACATACACACACACGCACACACATATGCGTCTTAATTTTCCTCTTTAGAAGCGAATTGACCTATTTCAGATACTAAGGAATGTCTAATGATGGAATTCAGAAAGAAATGAGTTAGGTGAGGTTTAACGCTTTAGGTAAGGTTTTATGCTCTAGGCGTGAAGAATCATAACAGCACCCTCTAGATCAATAGAGAATAAGAGAACTTGAGTCATTAAATCAAAGATGAATCAATATTTGGTAACTCAAGAGTTCCAAAATACTCTCACTGTGTCAGTACCCTTTGCCACAGTTTGTAAACCTGGTGTCCAGGATTTCAGTAAGAGCTCCATGAGGCCACCATTACTCGGGTGGTGTGAGCATAAATATTAGCATGATCTCTTCCTTCTCTGTGGGTGATGGGATCAGACAGATGGAGTCCATTAGAAGTAGAGCTGTTCTGAGGACTGTAGTGAGATCATTCAATACACATCGTCTTAACATACACACACACACACACTCATAAACAGTAACCCATGCAAAAAAAAAAAACTCACACATCCATGAATGATCTGTATCAGGCATACACGTGCCTTCTCGAAAACCATCCATTTACTGTATGTAAAGCCGAAAGGGAATTGCACAGTCCGAAGACAAGCCGCAATCAATGGCGCATCTTCATGCTGTGCAGGAAACATATATATGCTCTCAAGTCCCCTTCCCCCACACAGTGATTCTCTCTCTGTCTCTCACTCTTACTTTCCCTCTCCATTTTTTTTTTTTTATATCTCTGTCACTCCGTCAAACTCCAATACGATCACGTGATGGGGGCCAATCAATGGCGCTTTACAGACGGAAAACATATACGGCCACTTCAACCACCACCCCACCGCCATCTTCATCTCTCCCGCCGTCTCATGATACCTTAAAATCAATAAGGCCGTTCCCTAAGGAAAGCATATATGGCCAATTTCCTCTTCTCCTCCTCTATCCCTATGCCATCCCTCTGGCATTTTCTTATCCGTCCATTCCCTCCATCTCTCAGTCAATCTCCTGTAGTGGCAGCTAATCAGATCCCCACTGTGCCGAGGCAGACAGGCATTCCTATAGGGTGGGGTTGTTCCAGGCTGCAGCTTTGCCAGGATCGACGCTTTCTCCTTCTTTCTTACGCACCTCGCTGTTGCCGTGATCCATGGCGCGCGGCGTCTTCGAAGAAGGGACAATTTGCACGTCTGCCGAAACAAGCACGAGAGATGCACGCATTTCGCCGATAAACACACACACATACGCACACACACTCACACACGCACAAGGAAATCTCACTATAACACTGCTGAGGTGGACACAGAAACACACGCGGTGTATGTCTGCAGAAAGAGTGGCAGTCAGGCGTGCACATGCCGTTGCTTTGTTGGGGGCAGGGAGTGCAACCTCACTCTACAGCTATTTACTGAAGGCTACATTAACACAAACACAGCAGCTTATATTAGCTCCACACAGTTTGACGGCGTGCATATTCAGACATGCAAATATGCGAATATGTAAAGAGAGAGAGAGAGAGAGAGAGATGAGCATAATTAGTAGAACAGTCTTCATGAGTGCACAATGTTTGGACAAAGGACAAAGGACAGCACACACATACACAGATCCAAGTGGGTTACCCTCCCACACCTTCCTGTCAATCAAGTCCTTTATCAATACGAGACCCAAAGGACACTGCATTTTGAGCCTTGGGAATTCGTGTCAATCAAAGCGTATACAAAAAGTCAGACCTCTCAAATAAAATCATTGTTACCGCACTGCCCTGAGTGTTTGACTAGGAAGGATTCTGTTTTTGTATTATTTGAGAAAATAGCTTTAAGCCGTTTGATCTATTTTCACCGAGAGGCTTTGCTATTTCTGTATTATCGTGCAGACACACCTTATTTTTTTCCCCACCAATTTTTATCCCACACTTCCAATAATTGACATGTTTTCAGTTCGAGGTTTATTAATACGTCCTCAATATCACATGTTCTTTCTTGCAACGGGGCATCTTCGAACAATACAGTGCTGAATGAACTGCACTTAATAAACCTGCATCGTCACACACTCTCTCTGTTCTTGTCAGTGTTCTAGTGAATGCAGAATTAGGTGAGAAAAACACTTCTGCATTATGTGCCTATAACAAGAAAAACAGCTTTATGTGGGTACCCGGTGGACCGTTTACCTCTGTTTAAGTGCAACTAAATCATTTGGTTCCTTTTGAAGGTAATGCAATTAAGGTTTTATAGCGAATTATTCCAATAAAAGCGAGCGGCTCATCAAATCAGCAGTTCTAAGGTTCGAATATAAGTGCTTTCCTTTTTTACCGTCTCTGATGTGTGTGACTGTAGTGTCATGCTTGCCAGATCTGTCAGCCCACATGCACACACAAGCGCACACCGCCTCAGCAGCTCACACACCCAGAGCACAGACAGGAGCGCACATCATCCAGTCGTATGTACAGTAATATGACTGCAGAGTGCTCATTTTAGCGTGCCCCAATGACTAATGCTAATCCTTATATCTTAGGCAAATAATGTTGGCTGAATCAATTTCTGGCGTGAAGGCATCCCCCTTCTCTTCTCCTCTCTTTTTTTTTCTCTCCTTCCTTGAATTTTAATGAAGGCGAAGTGGGAGCTCCAATCAGGGCGCAGGAAGTGGACGAAACCACTCGGAAGCAGATGGAGGGTAGCGTTGAAGGTATAGGCACTTCGGTTACAGTACCACTCTCCTCCTTCCCCCTCTCCTTGACTTTCTCCCATGGGTGGTACAACCTGGCAGATTACAAAACACCCCTCCCATGTGCCTCGCCACTCTCTGTGCCAGGGTGAAGCGACCGAACTGATGCTCCTGAAGAGTGTGAACAAGGGATCGAGGAGAGAGAGAAAGAGTGAGAGAGAGAGAGAGAGAGAGAGAGAGAGAGAGAGAAAGTATGTGAGGAAAAAGTGTAATAGAAATGAGAAAAGAAAGAAAAAGCTAGTGGAAGGTAGGAGGACACAATTCGACATCACTGTCCGCTGAGAACATTGGGGTAAGTACCAGAACCATGCAGACATACACACAAACACATCAATTAAATTCTTTTACCTGTTCTATATCTGTGTACTTCTTCATCCATTGACACCCCCTCAGGCCTTGACGACTTTCAGAACTATAGGAAAATGCATGCAAGTTATCAAGGTGTAATGCACCGGAATTTTCCTAATAGTCTCCTAATAGTGTATAAATCTGTCACACACTGAAAAAGAACAATATATATATATATATTGTACACGGTCAGTGCTGTAAATCTGGGCAATGGAACTGGCCCCTACCATCCTGCAGGCCTTTTACTGCATTCATTCAATTTCCTGTAACATTGTGTACACTGTCCTTAAATCCTCACAATCCTCACACAAGGAGATAAAGTATCGGCACCAACAGTCTGGGCTCCGAGCTGCAATCACGTTGTAAATGTGAGCAGTGCACAAATAGATTGAGCAGCACTCATTAACACACACAGTCTTACAGAGATCACAGAGATGTAGGGATGACACTGCTCATAGCCAGCCATGAGGTGTTGTCAAGGTTTCTATAAAGGAAAAAATTGTTGAGCGTTAGTGCGATTTAAAAATAAACAAATTAATTAATTAAATAAGTAGAAGACCTCGAAACATTACTTTGTCAGTAAAGCAGAAGTGCTTAACGTTGACCATATTCCTGATAACTGTGAAGATTAAACATCTCTGATTGAAGTGTGGTGGTGTGGTAGGTGTGGTAGTTTCTTGATTCCGCCCTGTCACACATTGACGCCCTGGAGAATAATTTTTTGGAACAATTTTTTTTCATGAACGAAAAACATATATATATATATATATATATATATATATATATATATATATATATATATAAGCAACAGCAATTAAGTCTAGTGTTAGTCAGAACCATTATTAGTAATGTAGAGGTTACATGGCATGGAGGTTAAAAGGAAAGGTTCAAAATGTCTTCACTGTCAATTACCAGGTGTGCTCTGAACCTGAATGTTAATGGAGACTTGAATATTCGACTGAAGCAAAAGAACGAAGGGTGCAAGGTGGAAAATCTGAAGTCCAGGCTAGTGCTTGATCTCTGGAGACTATAGACAGACGTGCCGTTTGATTTACACACCTGTTCTGTCTGCATCGAACATGAAACACGGTAGATGGATGAGGTAAATCCCAGATGATGACATGACCATATGGATGAGTTGATCGTTGATATTTTGTGCGATCGCGCTTCTGTTTTACATTCACATATGGGTGCATGCACTAATGTGTGTGTGTGTATGTGTATAGGCATGTGATAGGGGTTTAACAGTGAGGGGAAAACCCATGTAGCGCAGCTGTCACTCCTTTCGCTACTGCATGTGAGAAATATGCTGTCACTTAAACTGCCATTAAAATGTACATTACACCACTGTATGACCATACATCACTAATGCAGCTGTGCATTATGCTACACCATGCCCACTACTTTACTGTATTGTAAGACGTATGAGGAAGCATTGTTATACGTGTAATCATAAAAAATGGTTTAATAATTCATAGAACTATTATAGTCTGTATACAATATCTACATATTCTGAGCGTTTCTTTAAAAAAAAAAAATGAATTACTACATTGTGTAGATACATGTGAAGCGTTCATTATAGATGACTCAACGAAAAGCCCTTTAAAAAAATATACGTTTTTTTTTCTCAAATAAACTCTACTATCACACAAACATTAATCTGAAAGCACCAAATGCTTTTTCTAATAATCGTTTCATCTGGCTGTGGTCCTATTTTGCGCTCTGTGGCTCTGGGTGTGGTGCCGTATGTAACCAAATGCAGAGTATTTAACCTCACATTACCCTGTAGTGTATCAAACGTAAAGTGAGTTCGGCACAGGAATTATATCAAAGCCCATTGAGAGCTTTATTAACAGCTGGAAAAGTCAGTAGTTGGTTTCTCAGGAACCAAATGCTCTGTATTGATATAATACAAATTGATTTCAGTTGAATTAATAAATCAATACCAAAGTGTATTAAAGCTCTCTTATATACCCATTAACATGGTGACATGGTGAATGCAGTGGTAATACCAATAATATGCCCATAGTCTGTATCTGATAAATGAAATTATTTAATTCCAAATTGGATATGGATCTTTTTAATGGTAAAAAAAAAAAGTTGACTTAGGCTTCCAAATGCTTTAACGTGAATCTTATGTGGCACATATTGTATAGAATATAGTACATAATGAGCAGCACTGTGCTTTCCTACTCTGCACGATCACAAAATGGCCGTGGTGGAGGTGCTGTCCACAGCCGTGTGATTGACAGGGAGCTCCATGGCGTAGGTGGATTTCCTCTGTACATTGAAGTGCACGTGAAGTACGCATGCAGAATCATCTTGGGTTCACTTCCTTTGTTCTTCAGGGCACATTGCAAAACAAAGGCAATTAGGAGCAAATGAATTCGATTTCTATGATGCTCGGTTATTGCACAGCGCAAACTATTTTAAACCTGTAGACAAAAAAAAATATGTGGTGTACGGATCAAATGCACATGCACTGTGTGTGTGTGTGTAGGGGATGTGTGGGTGTGTGCATGGATGCGTACATGTGCACTAGTATGCATGCGTGTCTGTTATCACATCGATACCGAGCTTGCATTCATTCCGGTTGCGTTGCTGATTCTCCCTCCTTCTTTTTATTGGTAGTATCATAGGCACAAATACACTTTGCTCAAATTGACTTTATGATTTATTCTGTAATAATATTTTTAGTAGCTTTCTTTATTCACTCGTCAATCAAATGTCACTGAAGGTTAATCTATAAATAAACTATATGAGAAATGGATGTAATATTATTAATAAAATAATGAGCTGCATTTCCAATATAACGTGCTCAAGATGTCATGCAACCGTGAATTGTATCAGACGTCAGCTAATGAGTCTCTACTGATTACTTACACTGATTCGTGTCGAATTATGCCATTCTGATGTTCTACACAGGCACATTTTGTCAGGTTCTCAAACACTTTCCGTCTCGGTACAAAAACGCAAAATCTACCACAGAAAGGCCGAGTCTGCCTCTAACCTTGCACTATTCTTCCTTCACTATCTCTTCCGTTCCATCCATCATCTCGCCCCCCCCCCCCCTCCCTCTCACATTTTTCCTCATTGATTGGGTTCGTATGCTGGAATTAGTCATTCATTTCCGTGTCTAAGCCCTGCCCCCTTTCTTTTTCTCTGCTTTCTATTTTTTCCCACCTCTCTGGTCTATAACAGCTAGATAACACACTTACACTGTGCCACAAAATGTGCCACAAGGACAAGAGTTTATTGTTCATACTCACTTTGCATCAAAAACCATCTCTCGAGCATCTCTCACATTCATCCTCTTATCTGTTTGGCAAAAAAAAAAAAGGAAAAAAAGTTAGATTAAAAATTCTGTCAAATCATTTTCTATGGATATGACTGTTAAAGTTAATAAATAGGAAAGAAAGAAAAACGGGACGCAAAAACAAGAAAGTCCTCTCCAAATGTCTTTTTTCATTTCCTGTCTGTTAAAATAGCAAAACCCTTATTCCCTATAATAGCACCATTAAGAGTTATTAATAATGCATGGAGAGTGTATGTGATGTGGACGTGGGTGAATTTAGACCCTCGTTACCTTTAAAAGGTCACATAAAACACATATGTTCTGTAGCTGCTGCTGCTTCATGAATGTCAGGATGGTGCCTTGTAGGGTTTCCCAATACTAGTTTCCTGTTTGAAGCAGTCCTCTGGCCATTTGCACATTCACACACAGACACACAAACACACACTTACACATACATGCACACAAATAGCTACACACACTTAGGCAGGCACATGCATCATGTGATTGCACAGGATTCTCATCGGGATTCTTTGTGTGAACACTTGCATGCTGTCATGTGCACATTTGGATGTGTGTGTGTGTGCGCGCACTCTGTTGCTCCTGCATATCTCCACACGTACTGGGTGAGAGCTTTGTGTGGGAGGAGTTTGTGGAGAACAATGATGGGCTCTCTTGTCTGCCTGCCCATGCGTGTGTGAGAATGTTTGTGGGAGCGTGAGTGTGTGCAGACTCCTCTATGCTAATGCTAAAGAAAGGTAAGTCTTTTTTTTTCTCTCTCCACCATGTGTGAATAGAATAATAATAACAAATGCTGATTTATTTTCTTAACAGTAACAGTATATATTTTGCTATCTTTATCCATTGTTGCCTATATGTTTTTATGTAACATTTTAATAATGGAAATGATATGGAATAATTGGAACAATTAACTGCACTGTAAAACTGTTTAGGTTTGTTTTGAATATACCTTTTTACATAAATAGTACAAACATTTAATACTGAATTCATTATCTGGTGATATGTATTATGTAATTGCTTGCGTGAAAAGTTATTGTAGTGTATTCACAATGAAGGATGTATAATATGATAGATATCGCAATGAACTGTTGGATATTTTTCTGAATGTTTCTCTGCGAATATATATATAAGTGTGTATATATATATATATATATATATATATATATATATATATATATATATAATTTTTCGCTCCAAGTAAAACACCCTCAGTGCGATGGACACATTCCATTGTACTCATCTTCCCATTAGACAAGATCTCAGGCCTTTCCCACCGCTCTTTCTGTCCTCCATGGTTCTGTCTCTCATTGTTCTTTCCTGTCTGCCACTCGCATGTGTTGTATCCACACTTGTCTGTTTGAACATCAAAGAAGCTTGTGCATTAGAAGAGCTGTAATGGCTGGTAAATGCTGTGTCATTATTGGGATAAGGCTAATATTAGCTCTGTACCGCGTGCTAGGGACAGGAAGGATGCTCTCACATTGCTGTAGAAGGCTGCTTTTTTCCCCCCCCAGCATAGTGCTTTGTTACAAGGCTAAGGATGGGGCAGAGGTCTTTTCAGGTTTCTGAGGATGCATGAGCTGTTACTGAACTCTACAACCATACCTGCTTTTATTTTTCTATAGCTCATTATTTAGGATCAACATTCTGGGTCATAATTTACTACATCGTGTGCAGAATGATTTCATTTTCTTTATGGAGTTCGAAAGCGAATAAAATAATATGACCCCATGCAGGAGGAGCTTATATCTTTATGCACCACATAGGATTAAGGAGCCTTTAATAACGACACAGTTGCATTTTATTACGGTTAAAGGCATATTTTTGCAAAGTAACACAAATTTTATAGATTTTTATAATAATATATTATTTGAATGAATTCAGGATTTGTAAATATAGCCACCAGTAATGGTTAATTAGGTTAATTCTATAGAATTTGTTCTAATGTAAAAAAGACTAATATTTCTATGATTCTTTTCAACATTTCAACAAGTAATTATTTGTCTACGAGATAACATGCCCTTTAACCTTGTATTGTTTAATCGTAATTTTATTGAAACTATTGTGAATTGATAAATTGATAAACCGTTAAATGATAAATGATGCCTATTGTTAACTCAGACACAAACACGTGTGTGCACGGACACGCACGCGCTTGCACGCACATGTGCGCCATGTTGGAACTGAATTAAAATGATCAAATTTGTGAAAAGATTTGGGAAATGTTATAGACGGTATTATTAAAAGATTTCCTGCATGGGGTTTTTCACTCTCTCGTCAGGAATGTGATGGAGCAGTTTATCACTAATGGTGATTCAATGCAGTGCATC